>VXBB01012391.1:291456-306187 GCA_013399915.1 Illadopsis cleaveri
CGGGGACACCGCCCGGGGAGGGCTGCGGAGGAAAGGGAAGCGCTTCTCCCTGCGCGCCGAGCGGCCAGCGCGATTTTCATCCGAGCGGTGCCTGCCGAGGGGCGGGCGCAGCTGCGTGGGGCCGGACACGAGCCTCCCACTGGAGGCAGCGCCCGCCCGCCGCTTCCCGGCCGAGGTGGGGCTGGGCTGCGAGGCTGAGGCAAAGCCCCCAAAATAACTCACTAACGAGTGTGTGCGTTCGTGCCCTCTACGCCCGTCACACAGGAACTGAACGAGTCTGTTTCCCGTGAAAGCCCACCCTCGCACGATTTCAGCGAGGTTTTTTCCGATCAATAGGAAATTTAAACCTTTTTTTGTTTTTTCCCAGGGCAAACCCGAATATGCTAATTTTAATATTTTTCATTTTACTTTTTTTAAAACCCTGTAATCAGAATTATCCTGGGATTATTTTTTTCCGCTGAATGACATTACAAAGAATTTTCTTGAAGAAAGCCAGACTAATTGCTGCCAGAAGAGTCTTTTCATAGAAAAGTCTGGTTTTCATAAGGCAGTTTCTGTGGATGTTGCGGTTAAATACAAACGTAGTGGAATAGTGGAAGGGGGATTTTTTTTTTTTTTAAATAGATAGATAAAGGCGATTTTTCTCAGCAGCAGGAAAGACCCACGCTTTAGTAAAAAAAACTATTCAGGGATTCACGGGGAGAGGAGCAAACACCGGCACACTCCCGAGCGGCCGCGTGTTTGCCGGGCAGCTCTGCCCCCGCGGAACTCCCCGGTGCTCTCGCCCCCCGGCCTGGCCCGTGTGTGGCGGCAAAGCCCCTCGCAGCTCCCGGGGCAGTTTCGCCCGGGTCGGGGCTCTGCGGGCTCACTCGGAGCGCAGGGTGGGGAGGACGGAGGGACTGGCAGGGTGTGAAATGCGCCCATTCCGTCGTTGGCCCGACACCCCGTTCTCTTGTGAAAGTCTCGGTTCTCACCTGCGGCGAACCCAACAACGCTGATGGGGGAGGCAGGACCCCCACCCGGAGCCCCCCTGTCCCCGCCTCCCAGCAGCAGCAAGGCGGACAGGACAACAGGCAGCCTTAGGGAGCGCAGCGGCCTTCCCGGGAAAGGTGGGCCCGGGGTCGGCCGCGGTGCTAGCCCGGGGTTATGGGGGAGCTGCCCACTATCAGCCATCCCAGGCAGCTGCGCAAAAACAAGAAGTAAGAAAGACCTGAAGAGTCCCGCAAGGATGTAAAGATCGCGCACATTTTTCTCTTTCTTTTTTTTTTTTTTCTCTTTAATTTTAAATCTCCCTCGGTTAACCATCCTGCCTTGCTCTTCCTTATACTCCCTCAGCTAGGGGGTCCTAGGTAGAATTTTTCACCCCCTTTGCGACATCAGAAACAGAACAGGACTCCCACGTCTGAAGGAGAAGAGAGTCAAAACAAATGAGTAGAAGACGGAGCCTTTCCCTGCAGCAGGGCAGAGCCTGCCCCACCGTGCCCCTCCGGGATCCCGAGCCGGCCGGGGAGGGCAGGGGCATCCGTGCTCCACTTCCATGCCCAGCCGCTCTGTCCCGCCGGGTTGGGACTGGCTTCACCGGGTGAAAGGGGAAAATCGGGATCGAGGCGGATTTCTGCAAAAATTTCCCATTCCGCTGATCACAGAGAGCCGCGGGAGTTTTCCAGCCGCTAATTCCCAGCCCTTCCCCTATCACCAGCAGCACAACCACCGAGAGGTGGGGGTTCCACACACCTCTTCAAAACCTAATGCCCCCTTGAACTACCGGAGCTCTTCATCGTGACAGGGAACAGAGGTCAACCACCCCGCGGGATGGCTTTTTTTTTCTTTTTCTTTCCCTTTTTTTTCCCCCCCAACAACAACAACAGCATAATACTCTAACGCCTTTGCAGACAGAGCAGCCTCAGCTCGGTGCTGTTCGGCCGCCTTTTTGTTCCCGGTGGGGAGACCCGGTCTGGCTCGGCTCGGCCCGCCGGGGCTGCGGGGAGCCCGGTCCTCCCCTCCCCTCCCTCTTCTCGCCGAAGCGGGGACGTGATAAAAGGAGACAGGGCTCTGAAAGGATTTGATTGAAATGGCGTGTGCCAAGCTGATGGGAGCCAGCGAGGGACAAAGCGCCGAGGAGCCATGGACACTCGAGCAATTATTCCTCCACGCTGAAGGTGGATTAGTGCAATGGAAAGAAGCATATGTTCGGCCTGGGGCGACACTCCCCCTGGCTGGGTTTAGAGAATGAGAGCAGAGAAAGAGGCTGAACCTGGAATATCAACTATCGGGAGACAGCTCACCCCACCCCCTCTTATCCCAGCCTCTCCAAAAGTCTCAGGGATGGAGACATAAATACACACGCCCATAAAGATAAATAGATAGATACAAACAAACACACAAACACCCAAAAATATAGATGAGCACACACCTCTAGGTACAGCCACACGTGCACACAGTGCTTAGTACACCGGCTCTACACAGGGAGGCAGGAGCAAGAGGCGCCCCAGGTGAAAAACCTCCCCGACCATGACAATGCGAACAAATAAACAGTCGGCCTCCAAGAAGGTCATAGCAGCAGCTAGTTCTGCTGGAGGCTCCATTTTCCCCAGACCTTTCCCAGGAAACTTTCCAAAAGCAGCTGCAGCAAGGAATGGGTGATCTCCATAACCCCTGCCAAGGCCATGTCCAGGCCCCCCTAGAAACACAAAGAAAAACCTCAACTGCCCCTTTTCCGTCTGATTTTCTTCTAAGACCTCCTGTTTTCTTTCCCTAGCTCCCTGCAAAAACCCGTCCTTTCCAGCAGGATAATTGGAAGCTCTCCCAAGGGCACGAGGATGGGAAGAAGCCCCTACAGCCAGCCTGTCATCCCCCATCCCAAACATCAGCATGCCAGGAACAGCCCTCATCAAGGCTTCGTGGCAATGGGACACCCATCAGCTGCTGTCCTGGATCATCTACACCCATACACAGGCTCCAAGACTCAGGCAGGCATGGCAGGAGCACATTTTTAGCACTAGTATAGTGTAGCTCGTTAGGCCTGATGAGGAAAAAGAGCACGGAGGCCAGGCACAGCCCCTGCTTTCCTCCCAGCACTGCCCCACTGGCCTCCCCCGGCCCGGGTGCACCAGCACGAGCCACAGTGTGGGCAGTGTGTCCCCAGCTGTTGTCCGAGGCCTTCCCACTTTGCAGGGCAGAGAGAGAAAATCCACCAGAGGAGAAGAGGAGACAGGACAAGCACAGGGAGCAGCATCCAGCAGCAAGGTAGAGGGCAAGGAGGACAAGCTGGAGGGAAGGGCACCTGCCAGTAAACTTTAATGTGAGGGAGGGAGAAAGAGGGAGGAAAAGGGAATGAAGCTCTTCCCTTCTCCTGGGAGCCCCAAAAATGCTCTGCTCTACAACCAGAAATGTGCCCCAAATATTTCACGTCTCTGCTTCTTTATCTTTAGCTTTGGGAATCAGGATGGATCGTATGCAGAGAGGAGGAGGCCAGCTCTGTCCAAGGCAGTGCTGAGGCAGGAAGTTCTGTGGGGTGAACGAGCAGGTAGGAACACAACCAAAAACATTGTATACAAGCAATATACATCCCTCAACCTGCGAGTGTAACTGCACAGCTCACACTGCCACTAGAAAACAACTCTATTCAGAACCCCTGCATCTGCTTTTAATCAAGTATTACAAAGAGAATTAACTATACCACAGGCAACAACAGCAGTGGGGCTCGAGAGCATCTCTGGACAGAAAAGGTCTTCATGTAGATGCTGCAGTTCTATAGAAAACAGGATATGTGTGTATGTGTGCACAACATGTGCAAGGAACAACATGGTGAAATAGCTTGCACTTCACACCTGACAATCCTCCACCTTCCTGCTGAACACAAGACAATTTTTTCCTCACCTAGGCTATGCTTTCCCAGTTTACCCTCCTTGCCCTGGTTTGAAGATCCACTGTACAAATGAGCTCTGTGACTACAAACCGGACAATAACCATGGAGCTTGGAGTAACCTCAGGGCCCTGGTTTTGAGAGGGAGGGACTCATGGGGACACCACAGGCTCTGGGTGCCAGCATGTGCCTCGCAAAATCAGAGCCCGAAAGAAAAGTGCCACAGGGAACCAGCAGGTCCCTCCTACACTACCAGAAAGCTCTCGATAGTCTTATCCTGATTTCCACACTACATTCACTCAGTGAAGATGCTCTAACCACTCTGTTGGTATGACAAAAATTTTGGGCCACCAAAGTTAAACTCAGAGAGACATGACTGCAGTTGTTGTGAGAGGGAATAAAAGACCACAGATTTGTCACCGTAGAATCTACAGCACCAGAAAGGAGTAATCATTCAAGAATACAAATATTTACTGCCATCATGAGCTATATATCTGTTTACCCTGCCTGAAACATCAGCTGTTTCATCCACACAAGGAAGCCTGGAAACTTAAATTAGAATAAGAAAAACAAGGCTATTTTGCTATTCTGAAGACAGTAAGGCTCTGCTAATAATGGGTCATAAAAGACTTTCACTTTTCCTCTGTTTCCAAATGCTTGCTTTAAACTACTTCTTTTTGGGGGTTTGGTGTTACTAAACTAAATACTACACATGGAGAGGCTGCAGCCTATGCAGAATAAATGATTTAAGAACTGGGTTTGGCTGATTTATTTTTTCTTCCGTATTTGAGATAAAAAGAAGGAACACATTCTAGTAATCCCTACTCATTTTCACAGCCATTCTTGCACCTGTAACTCAAATAATGAAGCCATTTGTTATTTATATTGCACTTTCCCCTCCATTCTAGATTTGTAACGATCTGACCCTGCTTTATGGCCCTGACAAAGCCTGAAACCGGTGTGGACTTCCAATAATTGGACGATATAAAGAAAAATCTTTAACTGGAATGAAGCAGATGTTAGCTTCATGCAGTTCCCTAACTTGATTATTCTTTGGACACGTTAGACAAGCATTAGTGATTGATAATGATGCTAATTAACCCCTTTCCTTTCCAAAACAGTAAACCAATGCCAGCAGGATTCTGCAAACAACACACACAAAGTGTATATCACTATCTGTTCAAAGTGGATCAGGGACACAACTTCATTGCCCGGTGCTCCACAAAAACCTTATCTGCTGACACCAACCTGGCTCCAAATTCTCTCTAGGAGTTAACAGCTCACGCTGCTTGCAGGGCAGGGAGCAGAGACATAGCTCTTTCATGCAGAAAAGGTGCATGGGACAAAATCGAAGGCATCATTTGTTTTTTTATGCTCCCAACCTTTCACGTTTGATTATGCAGCCAGTTTAAATCACTGTGCCCTCACTGGCTAGGATGGACTTCCTGCTACTCCCTGTCAGAAGGGCACTAGTTATTTTAGCTACACCTTCCTAACATGAGGGCTGAGGCTCTGGGAATCTGGTCTGGGCTGAGACATGCACGTACCAAGGAGGGAAATGGAAGTGCACATTCTGGAATTTGAATTGGAGGTAGAAGACGAGTAAACAAACAAGGAGCTGATCTGATTATGCAGTCAAATTTATCATGGACAATAAAGAAATAGCCTTTAAATGTAAGGGTTTGGATAAATGAATACTCCTAGCAAGTGAATAAAGTGTATTCAATTAACTAAAAACCTTGTGCACTTCTGAACTGAAGTGGAATCGACTGTAATTGATTTATTTGAAACCAGAGGTTAAGGACTGAATTAGCTAAGTACAACTGGGTATTTCAAGCCACTGACTTCTCAAATGTCAAATCTCTTCTATTTTAAATATTATTTCAGCTGCGGGGCATTGCTGTCCTGATGGCTGTTCCACCAGTTAAATCTCAAATTATATTAATATTTGATTTTTGGAGGGTGGGGTAAAATACGGTACAAAGAGGAGGGCTGTCCTTGTTCACGGTGAAAGATCACCAAGCTGTATTTTGGTTCACATGTAGGAATTAGCTCAGCGTGGCAGCAACGCTCTAACATTCAGCCACCACTCGCCCTCGCTTCAACCGATCTGGGGGAGGGAAAAAAATAACAACAGATTTTTGTTTAGTGTATGAAAGCATGACCTAGAATTTCACTGCTGCACCTCGATCACAACGTTAAAAATGCATCCAAAGAATGCTGAAGTAATTAGCACATTTTAGTAACTGCACATTGGTCACAGCAGAAGAGGCTGAACCGAACCTAGTCTGATTTCCATTATCGCCTGTAAAATCCTTCCTTAGAAATAATAGTAATAAAGAAATCTATGCAAGGTCATTTCGTTTCTGTTTTTTGGTGGCTTGCTAATCCAGCAGCAGGATACCTAAAATGCGCTCTCCTACCATGAAGTAGCTAATTATATCTTTAAAACATTATTTATTATGACCTTATAATGTTCTAGCATAAGACTGCTTTATACATTGACCAGTATAAAACGATTATATTGGGTACAGGTTTCAAAAAGTAACAAGCATCTGTAAATCCAGATATGAATGAATGGTATTTAATAAGATTGTTTTCGTTTAAAAATGAGTATTTATGTGTTGCTGTAGAAAGAGCAGCAATGTATTGCTGTTTATGAATGCTATTGTGCCTGAGGTTAGGATCCCACACACAATCTGAGATGCAGCCAAGAAAAACAGCCCTGATAGACAATGCTTCACTTCACCTGCTACAATACTGTGCATTTCATTTATGTCAAGAATATGTACAGTTAGGGTTCATTCACCTCATTATTTTGTTACATCTACTTTACAGTTAACCAGTCTCTCTTGGAAATAATAAATAACTGTTTTTAAAACAATTGCAGCTTTGCATTCAAAAGATCCACTTTCAATTTATAGAAAAAAAATATTCACCATTTTTATAAACTAGCTGGCTCTCGAAAATAGAATTTAGACTCCACCAAGTCTCTTTCTGCTTGGCAAGATTGATTTTACACTGCCTTCCATAAGTAGATTACCAAAGCAAAATGAAACATCTTGGGCTTTATCTAATGCTTTGCTTCACCAGCTCTACCAAACGTCAAAATATATGAGTAAATGTTAATTCTCTGTGCAGCTTTATTGTACACACCTCCCTCCTAACCTCCTCAATTTCTGCCTGAGCGAAAAGGGAAAAAAAAAAGGGAGAGAGAGAGAGAGAGAGAGACTCAGGGAGGGAAGGAGAGAGAAAAATCAGCCTCCACTACCAAAAATACCACCAGCACTTAAAGGAGACCCTCTCTTTAAAATGCCTTTACATTCTGAACTGCATCAAGTCTCCCTTCCTATGATATAACATAATCCAGCCTGATCCTGATTTCACCTACCCCCCAGGCCAAAGAAAATAGATTCAAAATCTGAATTCTCACATGTTTTTATAGCCCATTTTCAAGACACACACTCCATTTTTTTTAAGCGAACTTCCCTGTTTCACAACTGGTTTCCACAAGAAGAAACTCAAGATAAAAATTTCAGTCCCTTATAAACTGACACAGCCATCTCAAAATGTCAGTCTGTGCATTCCACTAAAACACGAACCATCAATCAGAAATAATCTGTCTCCTGCAAGATTTCACTAAAGTTCACAACCGTGAGATGATTTTGTTGGCATCAACTATGGAGCTTTTCTTTTTTCTTGAGGGGGAGGGAGCACCCAGCTCTGATTTATCAGTATAATTTTTTTTCATAGCATTAATTTTCACAATTTTCTCAGTAATGATGCTTTTTAAAATGTCCTTCTTGAAATGTGTTTTTTAATCTCTGCTCTCTGTTAGGACAACTACATGTACAAAATTTTATAGGCTTGTAATTCTGTATGCTACATAGAAACATAAATAAAAACCTAGAGGTCAACATAAATAAAATAAAACTTTTATTTTTTAAATAAAATTATGTTTTGGTTAAAGAAAAGATAGTGTGTCGTTTTTGTTAGTAGTACAGACAATTTTTTATCCAAAATAATACATTGTGCTTTATTGTGTCATTTGTCTGAATACAGACTCAGTGGAATATCTAAATGATACCCTGCTCTGAACTCCAAGTTGAAAGTAAGTTTTTATTATACTTGAGGGAAACAATGGGTTCAGCTGCTTATTGCAAGGAGCAATTGTCAAGGGAGAGTTAAACTCAATTACTGTAACCATACTGAATAAAAAATACTGCCAAGAACAAAAATACGCCTGGGTAAAGACAGCTACTGAATAAAAAAATCGACATAAAGCGTATCAAATATTTATTTATCTGGGCAACAAAGGACTATGATACATTGATAGGCATGGAAACTACTGCCGGCACGACTCAATACAATACAACTATAACTGCTTCCAATATGGCCAGTGGAAATACAGGATACCAGGTAGTCCCGAATGTTTGAAGTTCTTTGGGAAAAACAAAAAAAAGAAAAAAAAAAAAGGAGAAAAATAAAAACAAAAGAAAGGGAGAAATAAAAAAAAAAAAAAAGGAAAAAAAGGAAAGTAAAGCTAAATCTTGTTTTAAAAGACAATATTAATTTATTGCTCTGTTGGTGCTTTCAGGAGAAGGACAGTGGATGAAAATAACTTTTTTCATTTTCCACAACACATAAGGGTTGTAAAACCACTAACATGTTTAAAAACCTTGCCAGGGTCCAACATCACTTTATTTTATCTTCAATGAGAAACTAAATGTCATACTAATTATATATAAAAATTCATGGTTTTTTATTTGCTCAGCTGCTTCATTGTCGCTTTTAACATGCTACAACAGGGCTAAAAATGATGAATCCCAGAGAAAAACCCCCAAAAAACCTCTGATATCTAAATAAGTACCATGAACCACATGATGAACTAAGAGGGGAAGATTTAAAACCCACTAAACAAGAGGTAAACGAGATCACCAGATAAATAAAAAAAGGCTTAAAACAGACTCACCATATTTACAATTCCCATTAAATTACACATAAATAAATATATACATACATGAACACTGATTCCCTTATATAATAACTGTGAATCGTGTTGCAATAGAAAGTTCAAGTTGGTCGCTTTACCTCGGACAGGAAAAAGTTCTACAACTGAAGATATGACATGGAACCGCTTGTGTTTTGTGTTCAAGTTTATTCACAATACTGATAAAATGTCATCAGTCCTTTTTGCCTTTTGTATGTCTGCTGTTGCTGTTGTTCTTTTTCGCCTTTTTTTTTTTTTTTCATTTTTAGTATGGCTACAATCTTAACTGAAGTTTAAGTAAGGGAAGATGGTGATTCAGTCCGGTGAAGCTCATAGAATTTTTAAGTATTATTTCTTTCTTTGTGTTTGTTTTTTTTTTTAATTTTTTAATATATTTTTAGAAAAAAAAGTCCTTTTCTTTTTTGTTTTATTTTTTTGTTGTTTTTTTTTTTTCTCCTTTTGTTTTATTTTAAAAAAAAGTTCACAAACTCAACACAGAACTTTTTTTCTTTGCTGGCTCCGTCCCCCTGTTCTGTTCTCTTAGGCTCCAAACTGGGGTAAAACGATGGTGGCAGTGGGAAGAGGGGGAATTTAGGTGGGAGCAAATGGAAATGTGGATGCTGGGAAGGGGTATGGAGAGAGGGCAGAGCAGTCCTGCAGAGTCAGAGAAGAGGACTGGCAGAAGGACGCTCATTCTGTTGCTGTAGCCTGGGGTGCTGGGTGCCGGGGAGAGGGAGGAGGGAGATGAATGGATCAATGGGCTATGAGGGGGAAGGGAGAGGAGTGTGTGGGGGGGGGATCCTCACTTTCGGTGCTTCTCCTCTTTGTCGCCGCTTTTGGTGCTGTTGTCTGTGTGGCTGTTGGGGTTGTTGCTGAGGTACATTTTGTCCATGGCCTTGAGCGCCTCGGTGAGATAGTTCTGCAGGGCAGTGACGGCAGCACACACCGCCGGGCTCCCAAAGCCGTGCGAGATGAGGTTGAAGTGGGTCAGGCAGCTCTGGATGCCCGGCTCCAAAATGGGGTTGGGCCGCGAGTTCCCCAGGGGAGATCGGTCCTGAGCCAGCAGGTCGGTGAACTCTTTACAGATCTGTCTGTAGCACAAATGGAGCAGAGAGACAGAGGGAGGGAGGGAGGGAAGGGAAGAGAGAGGGAGAGAAATGAACCATCACTGGCGGCAGCAACGCCTGTGCATTCTCCCTGCTAGACTGCACAAGCCCCTGGCTCAAGGGGACTCCTGCTCCTGAGTGCACACACCCTCTCCCTTCTCCCTCTCCTCTCTATGCATCCTTCTCCCTAATTCTCACACCTCCCCAGCACACACAGACCTCTTCCCTTCACCTTGAGTGCACACACAACAGCACACCACACATCACACCCCACCTGCCCCACACAACACAGGCAGACAACAGGAACATGGAGACAGGTGCCTCTTGCCCCATTGCTCTCCGTATCTCAGCCCCCAACACTCTCCACAAACACACATCCCTGCCCACCTGGGGTTTAGAGCACGAACACAGTTTAAAGTTCCTGAGCAGGCTTAATAGACAGGCTATGACATCCAAAGGTAGGCTAAGGGATTTTTCCATATCTTAAAAGATTCCGTTTTTGGGGGGGGAACCAGAGAGACATATGGGCCTCTTCCTTCACAAGGCTAAAACACACACCTGTGTGTCAGGAAGAATGAGTGAGGGCAGAGCAGGCAATTGAGGATTTAAATTAGGGTATTCTGAAACATTTATACATGTAAATCTCTATCTCCAAATCCAAAGGGACCTTTCCACAGAGGGAAAGACTGACGCTAACCAGTGCCTGGAAATTTCCTTCCAGGGAGGTGAGAAGGGAGGATACGAGGGCATAGTGCAGAAGATAGGTTATATCACCCACTCACTGCACAAATGGTTGGAGAAATAACACACCTTACAGCAAGAGAGCTCAGAGGCATGTTGAAACAGTTTGTATTGTAAAACCCACATTAATGTCTTCCAGCCATAAAGCAGCTCCCATCTTCTGCTTGTGTCCTCTGGCACTGTGCCCTTTGGTGACACCTCCATCAGTAATTAAGGGCTACTAAACAACCCTTTTAATTTCCAGCAAACATACCAAAACAATCATTTTCTTTTCACACACCACCTGGAAGTCTAGGCAGCCCCACCAACGATAAACTCCGCTAGCATTTTAACTGCATACAGATTGTCATTTAAAATATATTTTTAATATCCCTGTATTTGCTAAGTAACAGGAGCTGCTTAGGCAGGAAGAACCATTGCCGATTTTAATGAACTGAAATCAGTTTAATGTGCCAGGTTTATTTTATTGTCAATGGGAAGCGTTACCCTTCTACTTAAATTGATAAGCTAAGTGAATAGGCCCAGAAAATGTTTTGCTTTGAAGAATTACTGCGTTTTCTGTAACTAAACATCCACCCTCAATTTGCACAATTCGCATTCAAGGTAATCTGCGCAAACTGACTTGAAGGAAACCAAGCTGGTCTGTAGAGTTCTCCTATACCATCAGAAGGGCCAACACACACCCTCACAACTTACAAAGCCATCAGCCACTGGTTATGCAGCAAACAAATAAAAGCCCCAAACGCGAGTTTGTCCCCCTCCCTTATTTCTAAGCAACATGCCAGAAAGTTAAATGTCTTACTTTGTAGCTAGAAGCATGTTTTTTCTTGTGACTTGTTCGTTTGGATCGGAATGTTGTCGGTTGAGAAATTCAGCTACTGCTTTGGCAGGAAATTCTGTCTCACAAACATACCCAAAATCTCTAGCTAGATGTACTGCTTCTCCTGAATAGGGAGGCACGGGTGGGGATGGAAAGAAACACAGCTCATCAGTACACATCGCACAGAGGCAAAAATCCATTTGAAAAAAACTCCAAAAAAACACTACATTCTACTTGGGCTTTTCTTCTCAAAAGCTTGGACATTTTCTCTTTGAAAAAGTTAGGGCCAGAAAAGCTAATTACATCTTATCTTGCAGTTTTCTTTGCTTCAGTTGAAGGTAATGCAAATCCGTATTTTCATAACAATTGTTTGGAGTGAAATCTCACATAAGAATTTTTAAAAGGTCACATTGACTAAGACATACTTTTAGACAGACAGGCTCCATCCACCTAGAATGTGTGCTTCGATTTACATCTCCATACCTATAGAGAGTCATTTATGTACATTTTATTCACAGCTATTTACTCTGAAAATGTGTTTGCCTCAGCCACATCTCTGTATTCTTTTGCAATGCATCAATGATTAATATTGATCATAATTACTCCTAGAGCTCTTCCAAATAAAATGCATTAAACAGCTAAGTGTTTAAAATTTACCTTGATCGCATATAATTATATGTTCACCCCCAAACGATTAACCATGAGAATTTTAGGGTCATTCCACCGAGTCTGTCTGTTTTGTTGATTTTCAAATCTTTGGTTTTAATTTCCTGAACCAGTTGGTTTTTACTGCAGGGCTTCCTGCCATTAGCTCTAGCTCCGGAAGAACGCATGCGCCAATTAGAGCTTCAAAGCCTCAGTCCAGTGAGCTTGTTTCCATAAAATGGAGCGGATCATAAACAATAACAGTACTCTAGAAACTGCCTCATCGCTACAGGACTCAAAGCCCCCGCAATGTTTACACTATCATCTCCCCAAAATTAGCCACCATCACTAAGTTATCTGAAGATCAGGCCTCTGGTTTTGCTTTTTTTTAAAAAATCATTCTTTTCAAAGCCATTGTACGTGAAAGCCAAACAGAACAATGGATTACCATAAAACCTGCTCCATATTCATTAACATCACAAATAATGTTAAGCATCTACCAAATCTAGACTTTTTACAAGTTTTGCTCTCGTGATTTGTGATTTTTTTACCACAGTGTGTCAATGCAATTGCAAAGTCTTTTCAGAAACATGAAGACGCGCTAATTTTCACGCAGCATAAAAATAGTTTGTTCACTAATCCTGATGTTTAAAAAAATGACGCTTGGCATCATCACACGGCGCTTCTTCCTCGTATCCTTCAACATGAAACATTTCTCGCAGAATGCGAAGCGACAACAAAACAAATTCCCACCTATACAACCAAACTTAAGCTGGACCTGGACAGCTCAGGCTGAGTTTAAAAGCACTCTACAGACTGAACCAGTCTAAAACACAGCCAAACTCATAAATAAGAGGAAAGGAGAGGGGTCTATCTGCAGGCCTCAAATATACTTTGTGTCAGCCAGCATGACACAGCCACTGCTTCAAAACTAAATGACTGCAAACTCTTGAGCTTCCCACCTCCCTGTACAGACAGCATAGGACATCCCAAGGCATTAAAAGCAAGTTGCACCTTTTCCAGCCAAAGCAAAGCAAAGGAGAATGATATAGCCAAGGCAACATGTGTTCTGAAAATGAGAACCAAAAGGGAGTGGGGGCTGGCAGTGGTGCAACTTTGAGGCTTTCAGGACACCATTAATTCATGGCTGAGGTCAAGGATTCCCAAATTAATTCAGGAAGTAATGGTCACGCATTTCTCAAATGCAGATGTCAGTAAAAGTTAAATGATTTACTGTTATGCGGCTGCAGGCTGGGAAGGAGAACAAACTTAAAGTAGCTGCAGTTTCTGACATTTAAAATTGCTTGGTTGTCCACCTGTGGCAGAAGAACAGCAGTGAAGTATTAGCAGCTCCACTGCCCGTAACTTCCAACTAGATACTCATGGGTCTCTTATAAGGCTAAGCCCACAATCCCCCTTCACAGGGATCCTTCCCGTGCTGCTCCCAATGAGATCTGCTTACTCCACAGAGGGATTACTCACTTGAATGAGCGAGCAAGATGGGGCCCTGAAAACATCTAGCTCGGAAACTTAAAAGCAAATAAATAATAGAACGCTTTGCTGAGTCTGCAGGACTCGCACAAACCCGTTTCAGGTTATAACAAAAAGCAAAGGCACACAATTAACCTGATCTTAGTTTAAGACATAGAAAATAACGCCCTTCCAAATGCCAATGAGCAGCACTGACTCTGGGAAAGGAGAATGAAAACCCGAATGACCCAGCAGCAAGTCTTCTCCCATTTGGCAAAGGCAACAGGCGTATTTTCCAAACCAGCCCTCCCAGCTCTTTGAGTCACTTACCCTCCACGAGTGATGTGAGCAAGGTAACGTTAGCAGCTTTACGCCTCCCGGCTGGCAGGTTTAGTCCTATTTTGTCCAGTTTCTCCCTCAGAGATCTCCCTCCGTTTTTAGACTTTGCCCTGCTCCACAGAGAAAAAGGCATTGAGAAATTTGGCTTGGGGGAACACCTGCTTCTACTTTGGCTCCCACCCCTACATGACCCCAACACATCCCTTCCCAGGGAAGGGAATAAAGGGTTAGGCACAAGGGATGGGATACATGGCTGTGGGAGGCTCAAGACCAACTGTTGCTGAAAGCTGAATCCCAGATACAGGGATGGTGCTTTGGATGTTTCCACATCTAGAGAACAGCGACCGTCACTAAGGTCTAGATCAGCCCCAGAGTTGATGGGGAGCTCTGAAGTGTCCCCCTGAGCTCCGAAGGTGCCATGGACACGGAGGCAGCTTATCCCCAAGCGTGAGGGGAAGAAGCCGATTTGCAGGGCCGGCAGCCCCAGAGCCAAACTCTACATGGCCCATCTGTGGCTTCATAGCAGAGCGGGGCTAAGCGAGGCTGCAGAGATGGGAGCTGCCTTAATTAATCCTGGATGTTATTCCCTGCCCAGGCACTGCCTAATTGGCTGGGTGAGGCCACGGGGTGGGAGCCCATGGCAGAGTGCCCACCACTAAGCTGGTGCCGGGGGGTGGGTGTGTGTGCCCGTGGGGGTGCTCATGGCCAGAGAGGGGCAGGGACACGCAGGGGTCCCACGGCGGGGCTTGGGGGCC
>VXBB01012394.1:0-16182 GCA_013399915.1 Illadopsis cleaveri
TCCTCATGGCCTTTCTTTGGACATTCTTTAATAGCTTGATATCTTTTTCTATATTGCAGTGCCCAGAACTGCCCCAAGCACTGGGGTGAGGCTGTCCCAGCTCAGAGCAGAGTGGGACAATCCCCTCCCTTGCCCGGCTGGCCATGCTGGGCCTGATGCCCCCAGGACATGCTTGGCCNCATGCTGGGCCTGATGCCCCCAGGACATGCTTGGCCCTCCTGGCTGCCAGGGCACTGCTGACTCACGTCCAACTTATCACTGACCAGCACACCCAGGTCCCTTTCCATGGCACTGCTTTCCGACCTCTCATTCCCCCTAGTCTGTCCATACATGCAAGATTGCCCCATCCAAGGAGCAGAATCCGACTTTCCCTGGTTGCTGGTTGTTGTTTCAGCTTGGTTGGTGAGTGCCCAGTGTTCTGATCTGCTGAGGGCTCTCTGCAGGGTCTCCCAGCTTTCGAGGGAGTCAACAGCTCCTCACAATTTTGTAAATTTGCTTAGTATCCCTTCCACTTCTGTATCCATGTTCTTTATGAAGATGTTGAAAATCACAGGGCTGAGGACAGAGCCCTGGCAGGTCACCAGTCTGTTACCCCATTCACTTTAACCCTTCCTGCCTCATGTGAGCCAGTTGCTCACTCATCCCATGATGTGTTTATCCAGCTGTGTGCTGGACATTTGGTCCATAAGGATACTGTAAGAGACAGTATCAAAATCTTGACTGAAATCCAAAAACTTTACACCAACTGGCTTCCTTCGATCAGCTAGGTGGGTTACATTGTCATAAAAGCAAATCAGGTTTGATAAGCAGGACTGTCCTCTCTTAAATCTCTGGTGGCTTTGTCTTCCAGGTGTTTCTTAACACCTCCCTGAACAATCTTCTCTATAATCTTAACAGTCATCCAAATAACATAATCATAACTGAAGTGAGACTGACTGTGACCTGTAGTTTTCAGGGTCTTTCTTCTCACTCTTTTTGAATATCAGGACAACATTAGCCAGGTTCCAGTGAACCGGGAACTCCCCAAATTCCCAGGAACATTCAAAAATCATCCAGAGATTTGCAGATATGCCAGAAACGGATAAGAGGCACCTCTTATCCTTTCCAAAATTCATCTGCTGATAAGACATAAGTCGTGAGGAATGCAGTCTTTAATCTGCTCTGTCAAGCTCCATCATTTACAAAAACCTTTAAGGCCATTTAGATTTTTTTTCACCTACAACCCTCAAAAAAAAAAGAACAAATCATGTAATTATGGATTTTGTAGTGATGTTACTATTTTAAAATTTGGTACTTTATTTCAACACTCAGCAATACTAACAAGCAACTGTGGTCCTTATATCCAGATGATAATCTAATGATCTTAGAACCATTTTGTATTGAGGACTCATATTCTAACCTTGGAGAGAAGGATGGAAGGGTTATACCATGTGGAAATTTCTGACTTTAACTAAGAATACTGAAAAAAATAATACAGGAATTTGAGTGTGAAGGAGTTAATGTGTGTTGAGAATAACTGGTGAAACTTCTGAAGAGATGTAGATTTATTGGATTTATGGATGTGTATCTATGTGTGTGTGGATGTGCATGCAAATGACTCCTTCACTGTATATGCACTACATGAATGTGTGACTTGTGAATATCTGTCTTCAAATACCCTTCTATAATGTAGTCTACTGTAACTCAAGCAAAGAAATTTACATGAGTAAATTGTGGAATGCCCATGTAACTCTATGAATAAAGCTGATTAATTATGTTTAAATTTCTCTAATCTGTTAAAAGGGTCATCCCCCAAATTACAAGAGTTTTCTATATTCCTATTATAAAATGTAGACACTATGCCTGCGCTAAATTAAATTTTTAAGCAGCCTCAGGAAAGAAGAAAAGATTTAAATTGCTGCCACAGGGAAATTTAAACCTGACACATAAAATAGAAAAGTGATCATCAACTGCCTGCAAAACAGAGCATCTGGTTCAATTTCCAATTTTCTACATAATTTTCTTTATTCTTTGTTTTGAACATAAAATTCTACTGAGAATGATAGTACTGTTTAGAAAATGCTCCTGTGATACAAATGCAATAGTATAATCATGTTTTTTTTGGTTTTTCAACAATATTTTAAAATTGAAACTATATCTCTCACCGTATTTTGCAAATTTTGAGTGGTGTGCTATCAGTATATTATCAAAAAATGTGCAAATATCCATGCTATATTTCTGATTTTTGAAGCATAAATTCATTTTGGTAAAAATAATAATGCTAGAACAATGCAGCAATTAAAAATCTATATGTCCATATGCACTATTCATTTAATATCTGATCTATCTGACCTGGAATTTATTTCTTGCAATTGACAGTCTATCAAAATTCTAAAAAGTTTTTCCTCCAAAAACTTTTCCTCAGCAATTACTGTAAATGTGTTTTGACTGAATAATGACTGAAATTCTAGTAACTTCAGTGCATAATGTGGGCAGAAACATTATGAATTGATCTTCTGCTTTAATACACTCTGGTAAAGTCTTTCGACATGTAAAGGTAGCATTTAATACTTTTACTAAATGCTAAAGAGCATAGATTTGGATGACATTTCATTAGGCATTATAAAACTGCCTAAAAATTTAAACACATAAAAGCATTGTTTGTAACCAAAAGCATTTTCATTTACTTCAGGATATAGTTTAATCAAAGTTAGCTTCATATCCAACCAATGCCGTAGGACAACTATATCCTCCTATGCTGTAAGGCAATATTGAGAAAGCTTCTTCACAATGCTGAGGAATATATTTAATGCAGGTAGCTCTGTGTACAGCTGCAGATTGAACTCTGGATGGGGGAAATGGTGGGAGCCCAAGGCAAGAGGCCTCATATCTTTGCACAACAAAAGGCTGTGGGACCTGTGGCAATAGCCAGGTGACACATTCAGAGACATGACAGTAGCCAATGACCCCCCAGGCTCTTCCATGCTTAGACTGCAGAGATACAAACCCCCAGGAATTCCTTTGTTCAAGATGCCTTCTGGAAGGCACCAGCTCAAGCTGCTATTCCTTTATTCCATCAAGATGAAATTATTTTATGGGTTGAGATGTCTCAGCCTCTGCTATGGGAAGCTTAGGGTTGAGCCAGTAAGGAAGTCTACGTGAATATGGGAGTTGTAGCTGCAGAAGGTCCTTGGTGCCACCTCAAGTAGTGCAAGTGTGACTGCTAGAGTGGTTTCTGGATGGTCAGACAAGGAAGTTTCCTTAACAACAAGAAATAACTTTGAGTTTTCTGGAGAAAAGTATGTGAGTAAGTACAGTCAGCTTAGGAAATCTGGATAGACTGGGGATGGGGGAGTGTCAATGTGCTGAGGTGGTGTTCACCTGGAGATCTTCTACGATTTAACCACAGCTGCTGTACTGCATCTGAACAGTACAGGTTAATGCATTGACACAGAACACTCAGGCCATGGAGGTAAGGCATCATGCTGCTTTTCACCTATCGGTTTTGACATTCCTGGAGGACTATGGGAAAAAAGGGTTCTGGAGACCAATGGTTGTTGGGTAAGGTTTCAATTTTCATAGTAAGTTTCAGTTATAGTATACTTCAGTAATAAAAAGATGGGTGCACTTACATATCAGAAGCTATAGGATATTTGTTCCATATACTTTTGAAACTATATTTTAATTTTCAAATATTTACATCAGAATTCTTCTCCCTTATATGACATCCTCATCCACTGCCTCTGGACAAACAATGACTTTATCCAATACAGAACAATGAAAAAGGGATTATGATTTGAATCAAAGTGAAATAATGTCCTCCCAGGATTATAGAAATATATCTATGATAGCACAGTATGTTTAAGAACCTTGTTTATCAATACAAATGTGAATATCAGTTTCTGCAAACTCACCATAATATGGCTTTTATTATTGCACTGTTTAGCTGCAAGTATTAGTGACTGACATCAGTTCCTAAGTAGGTAAGCAAACAGTTTTCTCTCTTCCCTTTTTTCACCAAAATCTCACCAGACAGTGACTCATGTTTCATTGATATGTTCCTGCATTTTCATTATAATAATTATAGGCTGAAATCTGAGTTTATGTCTTTATATAGGCCATTTTCAACTGAGTCATTGGTTTATGGTTTCCATGGGGTTGTGGAAAGTAACGTGACTTAACTAGCACATCACTGAAGACAGCTTAATGAAAGCTGCTATTAGATAAATCATGATTAAGAAAGTTTGATGCCATCATAAATTATAGAATCTTCTAATGAATCTGACATATGAAATTCAAAGTAATAATCAGTTACCAACTTTTTATTTTACTTTTTTTTCACGGCTTGTCATAGGGCTGCGAGTACCTTGTGAAATAATCCAGGCAGCTCAGGTTTCAAGAGAAAGACAGCTGCCCTTGTAATTTTTGGTACAGTCTTGTCTAAACTTTCTGTAAGGTCTTTGTAATCTCCTAATTTATCATGGTGTGTACCATGGTAAATGTATCCTGTCTGTAGTACAAGCCTGTGGCCTTTTATCCTATTTACTAGGAGAACAGTGTTTCTTTTCCCTCCACAGAGATTGTTAATGATTTTGAAAATATTTGTTGTGTGGCCTGTTGATTTCCTCCTCTTTAAATGTGCCAGTTTCTATTTATTATATATTTCCTTCTAGATTATATTTTCCACATGTCTGCTATTTTTAATTCATGTTTTCTGAACATGGTTTCTGAACCATAAGCAGTTAATTTCTCTTCTAGAAATACAGTTTAACTGACCAAAAATTAACATGGCAGAACAGAAGAAATTTTTTTCACATAATCTAGATGTTTTCCTACAATTTATGAAGCATAAGTCAGCATCGCCCTTTTTTTGCAAATGGAAAAGATTGCTTTTTAAGATTAATTATTATTTACAAAAAAAGCTCTAATTTTTCCTGCTGAATATTTTGTTTACCCATTTTTTCCCAGATTATATAGCTGATTTTTTCCTTCCTGTCTATTACATTTTGAATTTGTTTTTTTGAAAATGAACATATTTTTCAGATTATGCCTCCGGTTTTTCAAGATGTTTTTAAACTTTAAAATAATCTTAAAAGATGTTAGTAACCCTTGTTACCCTAGTGCAACCTGTAAATGTATTATATATACCTTTGATTTCATTACACAGATATTCCCAATATTACATAATACATCTGTAAAGTGCTTTCTTCTTGACAGTTAACTACTAATATATCTTCACGTGCACTTCTTGATTTAGTTTTATATTCACACTGTGGTATTTGGATACATACACTTATAGAAGTTTATTTGCTTCTGAGATCTATTTCTGATAAAATAGTGTTATTGTCAACTTCATGACAAGTTAATTCTTCACAGATTTCAAAGACAGTCTCTTTTCTTTATTTAGTCAATGTTTGAGTGCATGTGTCTAGCATGAGCACATTCCTCTCTCAGACCTTCCAATTTTACATCTTTAAAGTCATATCCTTTGTATATATTTTTTTAAAGCTTTTTGTTCTTCAACACTTAGAGGATGATCTTTGTACTTCACTCCTTAGCAAAAAGCTTTTATTTCCTTAAAAAAAATCCCTGTATAATTCTGAGAATTCCCAAACAAGCAGAAAAAACTCTGTCTTTGTGATTTTCTATTGATATTTTTAATTCTTTTCTACAAGGTTTCATCACCAGCAGTGTGTTTGGCAGTCACAGTTCACATTATTTTCCTGAAATTGATCAATTTTTTAAAAAGCTTTTTTAATATGTACAGCTGTTAAACAGATTATCTGGATATTAACCATGCTTTTGGTAAATATTCTGGAGTGTATTTACAAATATCATATGTCTCTCAGACTGGTATCCTATTTCCAACTAAAAGATTTAAAGATGATATAAACCCCTGCTTATTCCTGTGTGAAGTGTCTTTGTCAAGGTTCTTCCAGCAATCATAACCCATAACTTGTGTTCATTTTAATCTCACTTAGGCATGCCAAAAGTAATGGTGAGTCACATGTTACTCCTTTATATGCTATCTTCAACCTATTTTATTTTAAATGGGTTAAAAACTAACTTCATTACATTTTGTGACTAACAGATTCATATTATTGTGAGAAGATTGCACTCTATACCTACCTTGTTAGTCATCTGCAGAAATCTGGTTAAATGTGTTCTCTTATTGTACTAATATGCAGCATCTTTAATGTCCTCCATTTCCTCTCATTATAAATATTTGTATCTCACAGCTTTTGGTGTGGCCATGTGCCTAGAATCCTAGTGTCGTTACTAGTCCAAGTGGCTTGAATAAGCACTTAGACATAGTCTTGAGATAAATTACTAACCTAAAAAAATCTTGTACTTTATTTACTGTGGCAAGCGTTAAGTATGGCCACAAATTTACTGAAATCTGTATGTATGCTTAGTCATAAATTCCCCTCATCCTTGTTTTTTTCCTTGGTCACGTGGTAACGTAGAATTTAAATCACTGTTTTGCTCTGGGAAAGAAGCTGTTGCTTTACATGGTGTTCAAAAATTTTTGGAAAAAAATTTTTTTTTGCACAGCGGAATCTCATCTAAATCTTTGTGTCTCTCATGCCACTCAAAAGTTTATGCATTTACTTGTGAATTACCTTGAGTGTTGAACAGAAGCCAGAAAACAATCTCAGAATAACTCAGAAGAGTGCAGATTGAACATAAATGTGTATTTTTATTTTTGCAACACCTGTGAAAACTAGGCCTACAGATCAAATACAGCAAATGTATGAACACCTCTCACATAAAAATTCTGCACTTTTTAGGCAGAGTTAAGTGTTTTTCCTACATAATAAGAGAGTCCTTCTCTGTATGTCCTTTTTCTGTTAACAATATACCCGGTCTAGGATGTCTGTTCCTTTATGTAGTTGAGTACATATGGGTGTTGAACATCCCCAAAGATGGGGAGGCTTTTCCAAGCAGCCTGTTCCAATGTTTGATTTAGCAATTTTTTTTGTTGTTTTCCTGCAGTTATCTATGTTGTATCCATTGCCTCCTAACCTTTTTCCAACTGCCACAGAGAAGAATTTAGGTCTGTCTTCTTTGCTTCCCCTTCAGGTATTTATACACATAGACAAGATCCCTCCAAAACTCCCCTTCTCCAAGACAAACAGCCCCAGCTCTCTCAGGCTCTCCTTCAATGTCAGATGTTCCAATTGCATAGTCTTTGAGGCTTTTACTGGACCGTCCCCAACATACCCGTGTCTCTCCTGTACTGAGGAGCCCAGAAATGAACACCAGTTGTGCACCCCAGTGTTGGGTAGAAGACAAGCACTACCATGTTTAGTATTATTCTTTTAGTTGTTTCAATTTCCCTTCTTGGCATCCTTATATTGATTAACTTTCCTTTGAGAGTAACCATGAGAATCAGTTATGTTCAAAGATGTGTGTACTGTTCTGAGACACCTCTTCTTTCCTGAGAGTAGGGTGTTCCTTGATCTCCTATCTAACTCTTGAAGTTCACTTACCAAGAAAATATATTTCTGTCTTATTTTATAGAGACCTCTGATCTTTACTATACAATTCGGGAACTAAATAAATGAAAGCTTGGGATGAGTAGTAAATAATGTGAATAAAAACAATATTACATTTAGCTAGCAAAGCCTGCAGAGGATGTCATTGCCTTAGAAGGAAAACTGGAATATTTTTAATTTTACTACAGTGAACTCTATGTTCAATATTTTTAGTAATAAATAAACAAAACTAGGTGGTAAGTAAAATTATATTCTCTTTAATATTTCAGTCAATAAACTCACCAAACTCATTATTAGATATGTAATGCTATATATGTATAGTATAATATAATATATGTATATATAGACCAATTCTGCTCTTAATCATGTGCCACCAAAAAAGTCAACTCAATCTATTTAAAAATGTAATTTCTGAGGAAAAAATTAAGCTAAGCTAAAATGATGTGCAGATACAAAGGTCTGTGATTAAAAAAAATCTGAACTGTGTGTTCTATAACATAAAAACTTGGGGACAGGACCTGTTTCAGAACTGGGCTCCTAATATCCTTTAAACATTTTTCAAGGAGAAAAATATTTCTATGGGATTACAACCACAATGGCTAAGAAGGCAAACAACCATCAGCATGTCCATTAAATACAAAATTACTCTGGAGCAGTAGACTACTGTAGCTTTTCAAGAATGTCATTGCCTGTGACTTTCCTGAACTTTCCTGAGTTTGTAGAATTTAATCCCATTTTCCTGTATTTTAATTTTTAAATGTCCTATTAACTCTTCCACTTCTTTTTCTCCTCTTACTTTTTAGGGTTTTTAAATTAAAAGGAGTGACGTGAAAATTTTCCCTTTTGCCTTATTAGTTGGAGAGAATGCACAAGAAGAATTGACGAAGTCCTGTACTGATTTTCATGAACACCATTTTTTCTTAGCTGAGATGTATAGCTGAGATGTACTAGTGCTGAAGATATGTGTGAACCCGCCTTGCCTATTTAAGAATACGTTACAAATTTTTCCTCAACACACACCTCTTGTAATCCCTGTCTGTTCAGGAAAGAATTACTTTGTGGAGTGAAGCTAAATTTTGACAGTGACAGTGTACTGTGTGCTTCTAACATTCTTTTAATTGTCTTGGACAGGATGTCTATCAGGGTAGCTGCAGGGTGGACACCACTGCACCAGGATTGCAGCCAGCCCTTTTTCCCTCTGCTGCATGCTTTGTGTTGAATTCCTCTCCTTCTCTGAGTTCTTCCCACCAGACCTACTTTTTGCCCACAGCAACTGAAAACTATCCCATTGAGACCTCCTTTCTCCTTCACTTGATGGTTTGTATTGTTTCAGCAGGACAGAGATACAAAAATACTGTGCATTTTTGAAATTGACTCTGAAATACTGACAGAAAAGAAATGTTTTTTCACATTGTTTATACTAGCATGAGATAAAACTAAGCTTAAAAACCAGGCTTGTAATAGTATGACAGATTCCTACTTATTTTGCTAAGCATAACAACCTGAGAAATCAACTTCCCAATAGGTTTGGTAAAATATTTATTTCAGGAGCCTTTCATGTTTAAATATGTATAATGCCTATAGAGAACTTAGAGAAGTAGCACAGTGAAAAAATTTTCAACTCTCATTAATTCCACCATGCTTTACATTACTATTTTTAAAATACTTACAGAATCAGAGCTGTTTGTTAAGCCACATGAAATGGTATGGTGGTATGACTGACTACTTAATTGAGGCACTTGGCTTATTTCACAATATCAAGAGTTACAGCAACTACTGTGTTTTGGGGTTTTTTATTTGCAGTTTTTGCACAGATATCAGAAAAAAATCTTATATTCCCATAGAAGATAGAACTATTTTCCTGCAGGATATCTCTTGAAATCCATGTGCATAAGAGGGAAACACTAATGGCTTTACTCTCTGTTTTTGTTTGGGCAAATATCAGGATTACGTGGTCTTTATAAGTGCCAATTCTCAGTGCTTCCTAGGAGCTAAATACATTCAAAAGTTAAAAAAACCAAAAACCAAAAACCAAAAACCAAAAAACAAAACAAAACCAAAACCAAAAAAAAAAACCAAAACCAACCAACCAAACAAACAAAAACAAAACACAAAACCACCAACCTTCCAAATATAGCTGTTGGAAATTGATAAATGTTTTAGCATTATAAATTTCACAGAAAAAAAAGAAAAGAGGGAAACATTTGTATTAATGGATTTTCTTTGTTCTGGGAATATCCTCCCATGACTTTTGTTGTAAAATGTTAAATAAATTGAAGTCTATTATTAGTTGAATTTGTGCATCAAAATTGATTTATTTCATCTGAATTATCCATTAAACTCTGGTGCAAAACTCTAGTACTTGGGGTTCAGCTGCAGTTGTTTTCATAGAAAATACAACTGATTTATCACAAATTCAGCCTTTACTTCTGTAATTTTTTTCTGTTGGCTTTTGAGTTTTGGTAGTAAGGGAACAGTCTGATTCAATTAGGTTACTTAAAATGTTTTTAGTAATTATATTGCTAATTTTTTTCCTATGTCTTTATTTGACTTAGGCATGTAAAATATATTAACCAATTCATTTGGCTTTTAATAATAAGGGGATATTCTGGTTTGGTAACAAGGGATTATATCAGTATGTCGAGGGTTTTCCTCACCCACTGGATCCCACACTGGTGTCCTGAATTGCTCTACTTTTTTCTTTGATCAGCCAGAGCTCTCCTGTTTAGTTTCCATTTGGGCAGTACGTAATAAAATCCCTTTACTTCTAATAACCTATTGTTATGTATGGTTGTATAGCACAGAAGAAAAAGCAACATGTGAGACAATGTAAATTTTAAAAGGGATTATCTGTAAAGCCGTGTACTTCAAATCTGTGCTGTCATCTCTTGGTATACATAACCTGTCTCATGTTGCAGTCTGTCAGTGTTCTTCCAAGTCCATCTGAGCCATGCATTAGCTTAGAGGAATCTAAATCCCCAGCAATCACAGATGGATGTCTGGACAACAACATGAGGTACCTGAGTTGTTTCTTTCTGTAGACACTTCTCTGTGCCTCCTGACATTTTACCAAAAAAATGCAGACCAGCATTATCACTAACAAGAATAAAAAATGCTGTTCTCTTCCACCACTATCTACAACACAATAGATGATACGTCATAGAGTTTTTATTTAATGCTAAATGTTACTATAAGTGATATGTGAGAAAAGTTATTTAAGAAATCTTTATTTATTACCTATAAATGTTCAGAGAGACAAAAAGACATCTTTACTAATTTTTTTTCTGCAGATTTAACTTTGCACAGTGCTAAAAATGTTCAGTTGGAAGCTAATTAATTAATTTATACTTCCATAATTTTAGTAGATATAGCACACATTATTTGCAATACACAGTTTGGCACAATCTGACCTATTTTTATGCCCTGTATTCACCTGGCAAGCTTTGTCTTCAATATGACTATTTTAATAAAAATTTGCACATAGAATATCTGTGCTAGAATTTGATACTGTATTAACCATCTTGTGCAGAAGTGAATACTGCTTGAGTGAACAGGTATAAATAGGAACATGTGTCAACTCAAAGCTTCATGACAGATGCATTTAGATATAACACATGATACATCACACAGTAACATCTTAGCCAGAAAACTTGAAAAGACTTGGTTTTCTAAAGAATGTAAAGATGAAAGATAATGTTTTCCAGGGAGAAATGCCTTTATATTTTCTTCTGAAAGCTCCAGGCCTTCAGAAACTGTTTTAATAGGTGTTTGTTATTTGAATCTGTGTGGATAATTATCAGGTCAAACTTCTTTGTAATTTTCTTCTCTTTGTTCTGTCTATGCTTCAGAGCTTGCACTATGTTTACTTTTTCTTCCTTGGATGCTCAAAATGATGAGACAGATCATCCTGGAAGACAGAGAGGATCTGTAGTCAGATACTAAGGTTGGAAATGCAGTTTATTCTTGCATACACTTTTCAGAACTAAGCAACATACTAAACTGATATTGTTTTCCTTGCTCACACCACCACTAATGCATTCCTCTTCATCACACCCAAGCAGCACGCAGCACAAGCCATGAAAAACAATGGAAATTTTCTTCCTTAGTTTTGGAAACTAAAAAGTATTTTTACTTGTTTTCTATTAAGTATTCAGGAAGCACTTGCCCCTTGGGAAGAGAAACTTTATAAGCAGGAACACTGAGACTAGGTCAGCAATTACTAAATCTCAACTTAAAAAACCCATATTTTTTTGTTTTGACACAAGCTGTGTTTCCCGCAGCTTGGCTTAGGGAATTGGAATTGACCCAGTTGTGTTGATCTCAGTCTGCTAAACTGGGACATTAACCTACAGCTACAGCTGGGGAAAAGGATTAGATTACTTAACATGTTAACTAAGGTCAATATGAACTTGATTTCCTCTTATATAGATAAAGCGGGAAAAAATAAATTTATTTGAGGTCTTTTGTTTCATAAGTAAGTTGAAGTAGTTTGATGATACATAATCCTAATCACTCTTATTTAGAAATATTAAATTCATTGATGCTTGTTATCATGACTTTCATATTGGCTTAGAGAATATTCTCATTGATGTCCGGATCAGAAACACAGTAGTGTCACAGATGCAAAACCTTACCTGTTCCATCAGAACTAATTTTTATGAATCTTATGTAGCTGTAATCAGAATTTTACTGATGCCTAGACAGTCATTAAAAATATAATCCTATAATCATACGTCATAGAATTGTAGAATTATTTAAGCTGGAAAAGATGTCTCAAATATCAAATCAAACCTTAAACCCAGCACTGCCAAATTCATCACTAAACTGTGTCCCTGGAGTCACATCTACAGGTCTTTTAAATCCCTCCAGGGATGGTGAGTCAACCACCGCAACAGGCAGCCTGTTCCAGTGCCTGACCACCCTGTCAGGGAAGAAACATTTCCTAATACCCAATCTAAACTTCCCTTGGTATCTTTTCCTCTTGTCTTTATACCTTCCAGCTTGAGAGAAAAGCCCAACCCCCACCTGGCTACAATCTCCTTTCATGTAGTTGTAGAGAGCAATAAGGTCTTTTCTCCAGGTTAAATGCTCAGCTTCTCATCAAACTTGTGCTCCAGACCCTCAGCTCTGTTGCTGTTCTCTGGACACATCTGGAGTGAGGTGTTTACCATATTATGAGCTGCCCAAAACTGAATAAAGTAACAATACTGAAAACAAAACACTCATTTTGAGAAGGAAAGTCATGCAAGCCTGAACCACGGCTTTGAAGGCTGGAAACTGTGAATCACCCAAATGTAACATAAAGAATAGCTTTGTCCAATAAATGCATTTATTAATAGAGGAGGGCTGGGGGGACCAAGAAGCCACTCTGGTCCCTCGGGTCATGGATGGCCAGGCAGCCTTAGTGTGTGAAATTCAATTCTCTCAGGCTAACGTGGTTGTCTAGTTCCTGCAGGACTGATTGCTGGGTTCAGGCTTGTACACGTCTTTTTTTTGGTCATCCTTGGAATATTAGCCTGAAACTGAGCAATTATGACAAAAGAGCAGAGAAGTGCTGCTAGTGGAAACTGCAGACTTACCAGAAAGTGGTTTAAGGAAATGTTACACTTAAATATGAAGACAAAGGTCAAACAAAAGAGATAGCATATCCTGTATAATGTAGTGCATGTTGCTCTGATCCCTAAGCTGGGATTGGCATAAGTCCGTGGGGAGTCTGTAAGTATGTGTATGTGACTTATTACTCTGACATGACACTATTATGTTTTAGTTTTTAGCATTTTTAAAGGGTAGGTAATAGTTATAAGAAATGAAGAACTTGGAATTAAGTACTGCAGTTATACACAGAAGGATAATTTGGTTTTGATAAATTGTCCTGAGCCTGTTAACTAATAATACTATTTTTTAAAGTGGCATCTTACCAGTACAAGAAAGAGGTAGTATCATTATTAATGTCTAAACTATAGTGTGTTTCACACAGGATTATGGTAAAGGTCAAATCATGTTTCGCTGAATTAAAAGCTATTCTGAGCTATAGCATTCCTAATCAACTCAGACCTAAAGGTGCATAGCTCAATTATAATGAGACACAATGAATTTAAATAAACTTTGCAACAGAGTGTAGTGATTTATAAATGTACTGTGATATCCTTTTAACTCATTAGCCATGAATGATACTACTATATGTATTCTTCAGTATTTTCTGCTATGCAATTATTTTTACTCACAATGCAGCTTAGTGAAAACACTTTTTTTATTTTGTTTCTTTATAGTATGCAGGATGTTAAATCAACAGCAGCTATCTTAATAAATACAGAAATAGAAAAGCCAAGCAAACCCAATAGTTTTCAGTAGTCAGTTGAGCAAAATATTAACTGATTTTAATTTGAAAACATGTAACCACAAGTCTGCACTCTTTGGAATACAGCTACTGTAAGGATCAAGAATGCTTCCTAGGATTTGTCAAGCATTTTACCTGAGAAGAGAATAAAAGGATGTCCTAGTTTCGGCCAAGGACAGTGTTAATTTACTTGCAGTTGTCATGAGGGGGATGCAGCCTGGAGCCATATGGGCACCCCAGGTTTTTATTCTGTACCACGCTTGTCACTGCTAGGGGCTGAAGAAAGGGACACTTCCAAGATGTGGCTTCCTGTGGAAGAAGCATTGGCATGGAGAAGTGGTGGCCATTTTCTTCCTTTCCCTGGGTGAACCAGTGGTGAACAGAGTGGTGGGGTGGCTCCACAGATTCAGGGCACATATTTCGTATGTGATCACCCTCTTTTATATACTGTTGTTCTTAGTATTGCTGTTGTTACTGTTGGTTTTCTTTTCTCATTGCTGGTTTCCAGTAAAATGTTCTTATCTCAACTAAGAATCCCAGCCTTTCTCTCCATCTTACCAGAGGGAGTAGGTGGAAAGGGAGCAGCTTTATGGGGCTTAATTTCCAGCTGGCTTTAAACTACAGCAAAGGAATAATTAGGGGAAAAGGATTTTCCTGCATCTGGGACAGAGGCACTACAAAAAAAAAAAAAGATTGAAAATATGTTTTAGTGGAAAAAGACAGCATGAAAAGATGATAGGAAATGTAATTTGCAACATTTCATGTCATTTGTGGTATAGGAGAAAATGGACATTGCAGTTTGGGAACGTCAGCTTGTAGGAAGAGTGACATAATTTGCAAAGTAATGTTCTAAAAACTTTTGATTGTTGTACAGCTGGTTGAAAAAGCTGAGAAGATGGTGTTAAATAATTATTTATTAATACATTAATTATAACTGTTATAATTTTATTCCTATTTTCCACTATGGAGAACATTAAGAAAGAAATGTCCGCAGGTTCTGGGCTCTTAATCTCAAATTTTCAAAAGAACTGTGTCTCTTAAATCTTTAGAAGGTACTAGCCACTAGCACATGGCTAATTTTCTGAAATACTGAGCCTGCATTAACTCTCAGTTTTAGGTGTTTTATTAGCATAGAAGAAGGATGTAAGATGAAGAATAGTGGTATATAACTACCTGAAAACAGTGAAGCGGCTGATTTTCATCCCTTATTCTCAGCATTTTCAAAAAGAAGTTTGATTCTGTGCAAAAATATAAGCTTTGTGAGCAATTGCTTAAGTTGGAAGGCTGTAGAATTTTCCTATGCAGGTGGTAGACTCATAACATATACATTTAGCCTATAAACAATGTTTGTTCCTGGAAATATTCCCTTTGACATGGTTAGTTGTACAGAAGTGTGTATTTAAATTTATAAGTGTGAGTGGTTTTTGGAATCCTGTTTTCAATCCAGCCACCCACACTCAAGCACACGTACACTTGGTTTTTTTGTACCCTTGATGCATCTCAAGCAAGACTTGTCAAGCACATGCTACAGTTTTAACAATGGTATATGTGACATCATACTGTCTCGGTTGATCTCAGTTCTACTCAGCAAATGAAATTTCATAATGAGGTTAGATCAGATCACTGGGCTTTCATGCTCCCCCACACTTTTTAATAAGAAAGAATGGGAAAAAGACCCAAGAAGATTTGCCTTTTTTCCCCATTATCAGAAATACTTCTTCACAAATAGAGGCACTGCATGTTAACAAGCTGGTAAACAACCTGATCTCCTTTAATAGGAATAAACTGACACGTTAACTGAGGATCCCAAATCCTCCCAATTACCTTGTGTACTTTTCTTCCAAGAGCTGAGAGACAAAGATACTTCTGGTTCAAACTCAAGCCAGCAGGGCTAAACATTTCTAGAAAGCATGCCCAATATCGCATGAAAATGTTGAAAATTAGATTTGCTAATGAGTTCCTTCAACCTTCTAAAAGCTAAGGAAGCTTTTTTCCCATACAGCAACTTTCTTTTCTGGTTATGATGTCACCTACATACATATATATCCATTAAAAAAACTTTACAAAAGACATTTTATTTGTTGATTAGGAAAGTATATTAGCACTCTGATTTTATTTGCAAAGATGGCTAGCAGTATTTGCAATGCAAAGCTTTCTGTGGTGAAAATCAAAAATTGTTATTCTAATAAACTAATTGAAGCTAGTGACTTTTCTTACGTGTCTTAGATTTTTTTGGCTTTTTTACCCACTTTACTTTTAAGCTGATGCCTCCTGTGGTATTAGCACCCCATTATCATTACCTTTTAACCATGGGGACAAAGAATCCAAAAGCTTCACTTATTGCGGCCTCTTTTTTTTTTTTTTTTT
>VXBB01012396.1:0-27528 GCA_013399915.1 Illadopsis cleaveri
TTGTTAGAGAGAGCTCACACCTCTTGAGTTTGTAATCGATAATCATAATAAATTTCAGAGTGAGACTTCAAAAACAACATCTCCCGAGTTTTGTTTGCCCTGGCCTTGGAGCAGGAAGGAGCCAGGCAATCCCACTCAGGAGCAGCTCCAGGCAATCCCACTCAGGAGCAGCTCCAGGCACAGGGGACAATGATGGAACAGGCCCCAGGCTTGGCTGCAGGAGCAGGTGGCCAAAGCCCCTGCTCCATGGATGTGTTTTGGGGTGGGTGAGCAGCAGAAAGTGACACAAACACCGAGGCTGAGTCACAGCCACACCTCACCAGGGGCTGTCCCCAACCTCTTTGACTGCTGTGCACAAGGCTCTGGCCTTAGCAGGAGTTTTCTGGGCTGTGGCCAACGAAGGGATTGCTGTGAAGGATATTAGGTGTAACAGGATGTTTTCCCAGAAAGGGCTAAAGGCAGAAGTTATGTCATTGCTTTGACTTCCTTTCTTCCACACCTCCACCAGGGATGAAAATGGATCCCAAGGTGGGAAAAAAAAACTTTGAACATGTAGTCAGCAACTGACTCTCCCTCTTTATGAATGAGTTATTTAGAAGTACTAATAATTGCATTAGGGATGAGCACATTTTCCTGCTCTCCAGCTCTGTCTCCTTCCCTAGTGCTGATGTTCCAAATAGACTCTTAGAGAGTTACACCATTACTAGATTAAAAGGATGTCACAGGCAGCTTGGATGATAAATCCAAGTGATTGTATTAACTGAAAAAAACCCCTCTTTAAAATAATGATGTTGGCTTTATAACATTATTCTCTGCAGTCGTGGCAGAGAGCAGGAAGGTGATAGACCCATATCAGAAAGTGGATAATGTCAACCTGAAGTTTCTCTTACAGTCACAGAACCACTAAGGTTGGAAAAGACCTCCAAGACCAAGTGCAACCTTTGACCAAACATTCCCTTGCCCACTAAAACATATCCCAAAGTGCCACATCCACTCATGTTTTGAACATTTCCAAAGATGGTGACTCCACCAACTCCTGGGCAGCCTTTACCAATTTTTAACCATTTTTTCAGTGAAGAAAATTTTCCCAATATCCAACCTGAACCTTCCTGGTGCAACTTGAGGTCATTTCCCCTTGTCCTATCACTAGTTGCCTGGAAGAAGTTGGATTAACGGTAAGAAAAAGTGTAAATTTTAATCAATTTGTCACTTTTCAGCAATTGCTCTGCAAAGGTAAGATGCAGCCTCTTTCTGCAAAGTGTATTTTAATGATAATTATGATGGGCAGACATCATTTGGGGCAGGAACATTTCTTCCCAACACTTGGGAGTGAGGGGTTGCTCCCTACCTTTGTTCTCTAGTTTTCTCTAGTTTGTTTACCCTTCTATGAGAATAAGGACATTTTCCTTAGATCATTTACAAACCCCAGAAGTTCAGAATTTTGCTTGAAGGACCATCCCCAAAATTCAGATGCTTTGCTGCCTCTGCTATAGGCTCTCCACAATTCTTCTAACTTCAAAGAAGGGCAGGAAACTTTTCTTAGGATTTATGCCTTGCCCCTAGTTAACTCTGACATTTTGACATTCCTGGTGCTTAGAAGCCAGGAATTGCACTGGTTTATGGAGGGTGAAGCTTTCTGCAAAGGCAACGTGAATCTCCTCTAAAGCACAAAGTAAATCAAAACAAAGATTTGGGGGAAAAGATAAATTTCCTTTCTCCAAACCAGCACCACCTATCCGAGACAGACAAGTTTAGACCACCCTCCTGTGCTCTGTGTCAGCTCAGTGTAGGTTGAGGATGATGATGATCCACACGAAGCTGCCATGGCAGAGCTGTAAGAATTATTGCAGCAGTGAGTGGCTACTACCTAAGAGAAAGTAGTGAACTGTGAGCTATCAGGAGATTTTTACAATAGTGGTTAAGAAGATTGCATCTTATATCCAGGTAATGCCAAATGTACATTTACATCAGAGCCTGACGCTTCCCACAGTGCAGAACGTTACTGTGCCCAAGAATCTCTATTTTTTCCTCTTTCAGTTTTTTGCCTCATCATGGTTTAAAAGCCCAGCCATCTGTTGCAATTACAGCACTGAATTACGCCACCACAGATGGGAGAAAATGTTCATAAGGCTGCAGAGTCAAGATTTCAGTGATGAGGAAATCTCTGAATTATGCACGACCAAAATTTGCTCCCCGCGTTACGGCGACATCACCGACGCTACAATCACATGTTCTGTTACCACTTCATCCTTAGGGCAGATCCCTGATCCAGGAGTGGGCTGCAGAGAAAATAAAGCTGCTTTTGGCACATGAACATGGACAGGAGGCTCTTCCTCTGCCATGCACTGATATTTCAGGAGCAGGGACTCCAAAACCAGGCAACAATGCACAGTTGGAGGATTAGCTGCAGATTTACGATGAGAGAAATGCACGTCACAGGAGTGAGGCCCCCACATCCTATTAACAAATGTCAAGTATTTTTGTGTGGATGTTTGACAGTTTCACATTCAAACAGCTGTGAGTTTGTTTGGGCTTTTTTTTTTTTTTTTTTTTTTTTTTTTGGGAAAAAANTTGGCTTTTTTTTTTTTTTTTTTTTTAATGGGTAATACAAAATAATTTCCTCCCAGTTTGTTCCTGGAAAGAGAAGACTACTTTGGCTCAAATGTTTAAAGAGATGAACCAGAAGGAAAAATTTCAGCTTGCATGAGTAACTGAAAAAAAAAAAAGCCATAGTTTTATACTGATAGCACTAGAAAACCATAACCTTGGCCATTGTCCTGCACCTGGCCTCTGCTCAGAAGCAGCTACACCTGAGGGCATTTGTTTTAATGTAGGTTTGGGGTTTTGCTTTGGTTTTCTTGGAAGTTTTAAGATCCAAGTGGAATTCTGGACCATTCACAATTCCTCTTGAAGCTATATAATATTAAACAAATAGTTCTGGCCAAAAGAGATGAAAATTAAGAGAAAACAAAAGCTTTTGAAAGAGTCCAAACATTTCAGTTCCAACTTTTCACAGCAATGGGAATCAGTTTTTCACTCCATATGAAGTTTGGGGACCAAATTTACCTCCATTTATGTTTATAGCACTGAACATCTACATTCAATGCTTTATTTGGAGCTACACAAAAATTGTTGTCTAACAGGATGCCCTCCATATCCTGAGGGAGAGACACTTTAAAAGGTGGCAAGGACAAGAGGCCATTGCATCAAACATCAGCAGAACTCTTCTGCAGGCTGAAATCTTTCCAAGATCTGCAGGAGCCTCTTTCCTCTTTGCATACATCTTATAGAGAGAGAAATATCTCCAAGACTCTGGTTATCTGAGGCTCTGCTTTCCCTCTCTGGGCGTGGTTTGGAAGATGCTTTCCAGAGGCATCCTCCTTGATCCTGCAGGCACTGCTGTCTGCATTAACACCTCCATATTTGGCTGAATTGCTGGTCCAAGGTACTTTCTGGAATTAGTTTTCCACTCCTGACTCCCACAGTGGAAGGTGTCTCTGCCCATGGCAGGGGCTGGAATGAGATGATCTTTAAGGTCCCTTCCAATCCAAACCATTCCATGACTTGCAGCACTGACTGTTCTCTGCAAGGGCATTTTGGTTCATCTCTGGGAAGCTTCCAGGAGACTGGGGAAAAGATGTTCATTAAAAACATATCAATGTGATGTTTGGCCTGTCCTTGGAGCAGCCCAGAAATCTTATCTTTCAGGGGTAGCTTCTTGTCTTCCAAAAGCTACATCAGAAATTATTTCATTTTTTTTCTCTCTGGGAAGGTAGAAATTTCCCAAATTCATTGAATATCTCCATCATCCTGATTCTAATTTGAGCTATTTATTATCACCTTGCAGGAGAGAGCTCAGCTCCAGTCTGAGGGAGGATGCTCCTTCCCTTTGCCATGCAGGAAGCACTGCTCAGATTGTGCTCCACTATCAATGCACTCAGTCTCTTTTTCAGGACAAACTATAATTTTTTCCATCAAGTGCACTTATAAGTTTGTTTGCCAAGTGGAGTGGTGTTGCCTCCCTCCTTGATTATGGTGATATAAAAGTGTTTTTGTTTCAAATGAAAAAAACAAATGGAATAGATTCTCTGGCCTTCCAATCCTCGCAGGCACCTTTGGTAGGAGGTTTATCACTCAGCAAGGGTGAGGGGAAGGAAATAACTTTTTTGGATGCCCCTTGTTATGCTATGGACAGCTGATCATGCTACAAGGTAATCCGCAATGAATTATTTCTGAAAATGTTTTACAAAAGTGACACAATAGTATGCAAGTCAGAAAAGAGCTCTAGGCCAAATCCCTAGAAAACATAAATTGATTTATGCTGGAGAAAATACCCCTTTGTCTGTAGCTCACAGAGTTATTCACGCCAAATCATTTCATGGAGAAGAGTGGGCTTTTTTTCACATTGCTGGACCAGCTATTTGGGATAGTTTTGCTGGTTCCTGCATAAGAGGAACCTCACCATCAGAGCCAGTCTCCAGCCCATATCCAGCTGTGCCCAGCACAAGGAGCAGAAGGTTCATCCATATGACAAAGCAACAGCTGAGACCCTCTGCTTTTTATCCCAAAGGGAAAATGAGCCAAGTGCCTGCCACACAGTGTGGCTTTTGGAGTGGATTCCACGTTTCCCCACCAACTTTGCTTCACCAGCCATGCATCCATACCTACCTGTCACCTTCTGCTAGATCCACACCTAAAAATCTGTGTGCGCGCCCATGGAATGCCATGGGCCCTCACTTCTGGGAGCTTAGGTGGAACAACCATATTTCACCGGCAGAGTTAAAAGAAAGCACTACCTACTTCTCTCATCTGAGGCTGTAAGGAACACTCAGAGTGGGATTTCTTATCTCCCAAACATTCCGAGGCCCAGCCTGAAGGACATGGGCTCCGTTCTCCTTGAAATAGCACACAGCGTATTACATCAGGCTCGCGCCTGTCCCAGGCTGAACCACACAGTAACTGGAGAATGGAAAAATGCTGCCAGCGCCCAAGTTGCCTGTTGCCACCTCCCACTGTAAGCTCCTTATCTGTGAAATGCCTCGTGAATCGCATGGCACAGTTTCAACTGAGGAGCCACTGCCCCTTCTCGCGCCCGTCCTGCCCAAAACTGACCCCCCACGGCATCAGAGCTGACCCCAGGCAGGACAGTCCTGACCCCATAACCCCTCAGAAGGAGAGTTAGGGTGAAGGGACAGCTCTGTGGAGAAGGATTGCCCTTTCTGGGCTTTCGTAGCTTTACGTCTAACGCACCAGCACTGTGATAAGGAGGGAGGGGGAATGGCTATTTTGCCATCAGATGGAATAAAATTAGCTTAGGTGAGTAAGGGTGTCTGGCTGGCAGGCAGCCTATTTCAAACACAGCCCAGTGAGCTCAGCTCCACGGCCAAGAAAACAGTGGGATTTGTATTTTAAAGTGCTTCGTTAGATCAAGTGCTTGTAGCCAAAGCCGAGAGAAGTCGGAGGGGGAGGAATGGGGTGGTGGCAGCTGGGAGTCTGGCAGCTGTGTGATCTCTGGAGGCTACAAATGAACATGTAAATTTCTATATTAAGCAGCAAAAGCATCTATTAAAGTAAAATTGCTCCAGCTTAATTGTTAGATAGGCATGTTTGTTAAAATACAATTTAGGCAAGATCGTATCACTCTTCCTCACTCAGGAGCATATTCTCGATAACGTCGTTTGTCAGCAACTGCCTATTATGTTAAATAGCTGAGGAATTGCTGGATAACTTTCTGCTTAGATAATAACATTAAAGTTTCTCGAAGCATTTTAGAAGTCTGACTAATCTCGCTGTCTCTCTATTTTATTTTTCTAAAGTGAATTTAGTGCTGGTGAAAGGTTCCAGATTGACAGCCCCGGAGACAGGAGCTGATTGCTTATCCACATAATAGGTACAGTCCAGACGGCTGCAGTGCACACATGGCTCCCTCCCAGCGACAGGCTCTGGTTCCTGCACCTTGCAGAGTCATCTTGAACACTGGAGAGTGGCTTCAAGGCACTGCTGGATGGCCGATGGTGATGGGTGCTCACACAGGGTTTTGTCAGGTTAATCTTTTTGAGTTTCCTTTACAGGCATTTATATACATATGTGTATATATATTGTATATATTTATATAATGATTCACCCTCCAAAAAAGTCAGCAGGAGCCTAACTTTGTGCTATCCATCTCCTTTTGAACACTGCAGGAGCCTTAGGACTTCAGACTCACAAAGCTGAAGCCACCCACGTGTCTCACTCAGACACACAGGGAGAACCTGTGGCTCACTGACCATCTGGGAACTGACAGCCTTTGTGCCTTTCAGCACTTGCAAGCAAACAGCCACGACCTCAAAGCAGTCTTGTAGCCCAGAACTTGAGAAACACCTGCAGCTGAGAATGGGCAAAGGCATAGAAAACAGTCTATGGTCAAAACTGCCTAAAAGCTGGAAAAGAGTCTTTGGTTAAAGCTGCCTGAAAGTGCAACAACCGCAGCCAGACAAATGACAGGGGATTTGTTTGCTTCTGACACATCCAGAGCTGAAACCACCTGGGTGCCTGGACAATCATCTGCTGGCAACAACATTCAGACACCAAGAACCCAAGATGCCTTTGAATGACAAACTGGTTACAGGAAACCGAATGGTATGTGCTGCCAAAGCTGTCCAAGTCCCTGACTCACAACCTCACACCCCATTCAGCTCTCATCCCTGGGCATTCCTACATACTGAAAGATGGATGCATTCATGAGAACAATATCACCCTGCAGGAGACACGGCAGCCTGTGGGAAAGCACTTGGTTAAGGGTGAAAGGTAGAAAAGGCATCTCTGGAAAATGCATTGAGCTGGAAAAGTCCTCTTTGCAAATTGCACCGACACATTTTGTCCTGCTGGCAGCACTGGAAGGACTGCTCTGGCAAATCCTACTCCATCACACAGTCAGTTAGGTTGAATCCACGCAGAGCATGCAGCAAACAGGCTAAGAAAGCAGCACATCTAAGCAAATTGAGTAGATCTGGATGCTATTCCAACTAAATGAGGGGAATTTATCATTTTGCTGTCATTCCTGTTCTCATTTGTAGAAATGTTTTCTCTCTTTGGATACTGACATGGCAAGCAAAGAGGTGGTGAACTGAACAAGGCTGTGGCTTCTTCACAGAGGACAAGGCCTTTCCTCTCTCCAGCCAGCTGCCTCCAAGCATCCACATCCAAGCTCAGTGTTAGCAAGTCATTTCTGTAATGAATTATGGCAGTTTCCGGCACCAAACCCTTGTGACAGCCAGGGTGAAAAGCAATTCCAGGGAAAGCCATGCTAGATAAATGACCTTTACTCAACAATTCTTGGGATGGTCTTGAGAAACTGTAATTGTTGGAGGAGGGAGGAGGATAAACCACAAGCCTCAACAAGGAGAAAGGGTTTAGACAATGATTCCTTGTTTTCCAAAACTCCCCCAAACATCGCAGTGGCAAAGTCTACACTTTCATTTCACACTCTTTTGGCTCTCAGAGGGGGAATATCTACACCCTCAGTCTTGTAAAGGTGGATGTACATCCTTAATATGTACCTTATGATTGCTGCTTCTTGCAGCTACTCGCAGGGTGCAGAGCTTTATTTACACACAAAAGCCTTTACAGAACTGGGGGTTTGTGTTCTTCTGTGCTTATTCAAATGCAATCAGACATTATCAGTTTCATTTCCTACCTCTGGAACATTACAATTGCAAATAATTTCTCTTTCATCCCAAATATTGACTATTTCAAGGCACAGAGTGAAATTGCAAACATTGGAGTTATAACTCTAAAGAAAACACACAGCATAAGAGCAGTGAACTGAGCTCAGTTCAGTCCCAAAATTGATTTGGCCTCCACACATTTGCAAATTAAGTTACAAATTTCCATGCTCAAGTGAAAAAACCAACACGTAACTTCAATGCTTAATATTTAAACAAAGTGCTCAATGTTTACACACTAACTTCTTTTTTTTATTTTTTTTTTGTTTCCCCTAAATTTAAGCATTTGCCCAAGTTAGACAGAAAATAGTAAGAGGTGAACCTCAAACCATTGGAAGGTTGGGTCCAATTCAGAAGCTCCTCCAAACGCCTTCTGTGTTTGAAAAACATTGGCTTGAAAACTTGTAAGAACATGAGTCATCTGGATGTCACCCTGACTTATTATAGACCATCAGACTTTGAGAGATGGTCCTCAGGTTCTTTCTTGATCACCAGTTTGGCCAATGCTTTCAAGTTTAATGATGCTGAGTCACACCAATGATAAAATCTTCTAGAAAACCACTTTTGTCAGTCGGCAGAGCCACAGCCAAATGAGGTCTGTCTGAGCCATGCCCCGGTTTGCTCCCATCTCAGCCTGTTCCAGTCCACCCTGGAACATTCCCCAAGGCTGTGGCTGATGCAGAGGTGATACAAAATTAATAGATCTGCATTGGACTCCCCAGTCCTGCTGTCACCAGGGGTATTCCAGAAAGGCCCTAAGATTTCACCTGCAGCCCCTCTCTGTCAGTTCAGTTGATGTTAAGAGCCACAGGAAAAAAAAAAAAAGCAGCCATGTGATCCTTGTGGCTGATGCAAGATGGGGATGTGAGAGAGTTACATAAAGTGATGAACAACTACATTCACCCCAACTACACCCCAGGGCTGGGCAGTGCACCATGAGAAGAACAGTTTTTTTCTCCAAACTAAATGTGTATCCACTCTGAGGAGAAACCTTCATGGTCTTATCTCTACTGTCCAAAAACATCATGTGGATCTCTTGTTCTGTTAAAACTCACCAGTAACCCACCACGTTGAGGCTCCCATCTCTCTTTATCTGTTTATTGTAGGATGATGTGATCCACCATGAAAATCACAGCAGCCCTCATAGACCAATAAACAATTGAAATATTCTTAGCTCAATGGTCCAGGAATAATAACCATTCTTATCACTGAGAGATAAAGGGAGACAAGAAAAGATAATAAGAGGATAACCAGGGTTTCTGGAACCTAAGTAAAGCTTGATACAACTCAGAGTTTCAGTTAAGTCATGTTTTTTCTGCTTTAGTCTAAGTGAAAATAAACTTGAGAGCCACTGAGTTAATAAAAACCAAAACCATCAGAGCAGAGGATGTTTTTCAGAGAACAGTAAAGCCTGATTTTTAAAGAAAAAACAAGTAAACCAAAAAATATCCTGCTTGTGCTCCTTAAAGACTGCATTCAAGTCCATCAATGTTAACAGAACCTTCACTGACTGTGTCATCCTTTCTTTCAAAATTGCCTTTCCTTCATGGAATTACCTAATTGGCACCCAGACCAGCCTCACCTCCTGCTCTTGTTCATTTTAGGGCAGAAGATTCTTTCCAGTGCCAGACCATTGGGTTGCTTTGCCATGGGGAATGAGCTGGGGATGAAGACCACCAGGGTGGGAATTTGCCCTCAGGTATTTCTGCTTGCAGTTATATCATTCCAAACAGACAGAAAAGACCAACAGAGAGAGCCAGGATGAAAAATAATAAATAAATTAGTGCCTTTAAGTAATGGCAGCAACTTAAACCAAAATTATCCATCACCTGTGATGCTCCTCCAGGAATTTCTGGACTCATTCCTCAAACAACTTCAGAGAAGAAACCCTGGCTATGAAAGGACCAAAGCTGTGTCCTCTGATGGCGACATCACAGAGATCAAACCCAACTGAGGCAACCCAAAAAAACTCCTATTTTTATTCCTGCAACCTCTGCTAAATTTTATTTCTGTGTCTTGAGGTGATTACTTTTTTCCCTTTTGATACCATTTTCAGTGCATGCCCTTCATCTCCCCTGTGGAGCCAGCCCAAATGTCACTGAGACTATTAATGGTGTGTACTTAACACACATACTTACAGTATGTTCATTCTCTGGGAGACTAAACATTATTGAAAGGTTACAGCATTTATTTTGATGTGTGTCTGTTTAACCAATTCTAGCAAATGTTACACAAACACAAAACGGGTTTTCCTTCTCTGTTCCTCACAAGCCACCCTGAACCAAAGGTTTTCAAACAGAAATCCTCCCTGAAATCAATGAGGAATTAGAAAAAGCCTGATGCCACGCTATGGCACATGGAGATATTTTGAATATACAGCAAAAAGATATGTAAAGGAGAAAGAAATATTTCATCCTTGCTCCCTGGGTCCCCACAAAAGCCCCTTTCCAGCTTTGAGTCCACCAGTTTCTATCAACTTCTGGCTGATTTCAGGGACCACCTCTCCAGCAGCCATGTGATATTAGAAGAAGTCATTAGGTTTGTTCCTCACTACCTTGGTGCTCACTTAATGGAGGAGATTTGGGTGGGTTTCTTGTGATTTCCCAATATTTTCTGTTTCCATTGGGACTGGACACAACTTAGTAAGTGCAGCCCTTTGTGTGGCCAAGTCCTAGCAAGGGACAAAACCATGGAGAAAACACCAAAACCACTGCAGACTGCTGGTGAGAATTTAAGTTCTTGGTTATCCCAGCTGCAGTTTAGAAAGGATCCAGGCATGCACCCATCCTTAACAGTTGCCACTGCTCTGCAAAAGTGGGATTAATAGTCCCCACTGCAGCTGCTAACAGCTCTATTGACGCTTATGTGTTATTTCGAGAGAGACCTTTAGAAAGAAAAACCAAAAAGCCACAAACAAACCCAACCAAGCAGTTTCCCCCTTCTTACCTCAAACTCTGCATAAAGACACGAAGATTTAGTGCAAGGGAAACCCCACCTCACACCTCATCTGACTGCAAAGAGAGGCGAGGGCATGTGAGGCCAGGGCAGAGTCAGGTGGTTGTGTTTATCATGTGCTTGTTCCACCTTGTTTCACTGCACCTCAGGGGCTGCTCCTGGGGAATACATCCAATGCCATCAAAGCAGAGAGCTCACATAAACACTGCTCACACGAAACCAGAATCAGAGAGCAGCAGCAGAAGCAGCTAATAGTCAGAATATTAGGAGAGCTAATGAATAGGTTCCCTCAGTGTACAACCCCAGCCCAAAAATGTGACTTTCCACTGCCAGTCATCAATTAAATTCAGCATCTCTTCTTTATGCTGGAACGGATTGGACTGACTGGATTCCTTAACCAAAAGGTCAAATGTGAAAATAAACTAAGGAAAACCAGGCTGTCCTTTCCTCAAGCATCCCACTGCTCTGACACCTTCTTCTTGGACTCTAAACTGCTCTTTTTCTCAGCAACCCTCTGCTCACCCTCTGGTTCTTACCTTCCCTTCAGCTGCCAGCCAGCACAGACAGCTGCCCAGGCACTCCCAGACCTGGAGAAGCTGGAGCAACAAGGAGATTTGCTCCTGCAGGCAACTGGGAAGGGTGTCAGAGACCTCAGGGCTGCCTCTAATTGCTCCCAGAGAGCCCTGTAATCCTTCTCGTGCCTTCTCCAAAGGGATCTCAGCTGTGTCCTGGGTGATGTTACGGGGTAAAGGAGGAGCTTGGAGTAGAAGTTGTATGAGGGAGCAGCTGGTTCTCCATCTCAGCCACTCTTCCAGCTCCTCACAGTGTCCTTGGGTTCACATCCATCATGTCCCAGCCCTATCAGGAAGCCAAACTGGGAAGCTCTCAGTGCACTGTCTCCAACCAAGCAGCCTTGGAGGGGGAAAGAGAAGAGTCTCTGAGCACAGCAATCCTTGGTCCTCAGGAGATGGCCTTGAAAGAAATGCCCTTCCCAGGGCAGACAGCCTAGAGGTGCTCTGGAAGGCTCCTGCACAAACAGCCACTGGCATTTTCCTATCACCAGGACTCTAGCCTGACAAATAAGTAAATAAAATAGAAACCTGAGACCGGCCATATCTCCATTCCTTGGCCAGTCCTCAGAGTAACAGAGAAGGTTCCACACTGTAGAAGAGGGTCACTAGGGCAGCAGTTTCCAGATGTTTTGCCATTGGTTTCACTTCCACCTGGAAGCATCATTTCATGTGAGCTTGTCCCAGATTCATGAGCACCCATTGTGCCAGTTCTGCTGAGAGCACACCAACCTCCCCTGGGACCAGTGCACAGGGAGTTTACTGTGATCCTTTCTTATCATGGCATCCCATTCCCTGTTTACAAAGGACATGGGGGCAGGACTTGTGGAAACACCCCAAGCATCAAGAAATGCCCTTCTCTCACCTCGAAAGAGGAATGAACCAGAAAAGCACAAAAACTTCAGCCCAGCTGGGATTAACCAGGAACTATTCCTAAACATGACACCAAAGCTCCCACTGAAAGTTTAAAAGCAAATATTTTCAGCATTCATTTTTCAATTTCATGCCACCTCTCCACTAATTACTTGTGGCCAGCACCCTGCCTGCCAAGATGTTACAAAACCCGACCAACTGATGCTAGGAGAGAAATCTTCAGGGTGGAATTCTCACACAACAGCCCCACAGCCACAAGGAACAATGGAGACAGACACATTTTGAAAGAGCTACTGATTTCAGGGACCACCTCTCCAGCAGCCATGTGATATTAGGAAGAATCATCAAGTTTGCTCCTCACTATCTTGATGCTCATTTAATGGAGGAGATTTGGGTGGATTTCTTGTGATTCCTCAATATTTTCTGTTTCCATTGGGACTGGACACTACAGTTAGTAAGTGCAGCCCTCGTGGACACCTCTCCATGGCAGGTCCTCAGCCCCTGGCGTGCCCTCCCTGTCCTGTCCCCCCGTTTGCAGCGGGATGGGCCCTGGCAGGGGCTGTGCTGCACGGTCTGCAGGGCCCTTGGGGGTGTCAGAGCTGCTCAGGCAGAGGAATTAAACAGCTGCAGAGTTTCTGACCATCCCAGCATAACAACCCCAAGTCAATGCGCGGGGAGGAATGCGGAGACCTCGACGGTGCCTCTCGACACCCATCTGTTTTTTAGAGTCAACTGGCCTGAACTCCTCTGCAAGCTATTAGCTCTGAATGTCCAGTCGAGGGCTGTGTTCTCTGGGTGTGCTTTAATTCCAAAGTAAACTCTTTTGCCTCGAGAAACATGCAACACAATAAACTCATTTGAGTTGAGCTTAGTGTAATCTTTCTGGGCTTTTTGTTGTTTTGATCTGATCCCAAAAGTGGAAGTCTGGTTTAGGTATCGTGTTTTTGTTTTGTTTTGGGGTTGAGGGGTTTGGGGTTTTTTTCACTCTTTCTGGGATCTGCTCTCCACGAGTCAGATTCCTGTATTTGACAAGTTCTGTTTTATTCTACTTATACTGCCACCTGCACAGCAGAGAGATTTAAAAGGCTGACTTCTCTGTTGGTAAAAGCAACAACAAGCAAACAGAGAGCTGTGTTCAGCACAGGCTGAAAGGAATTCCAGCTTCCTTTTTTAACATTAATTTACAAGCTGTCCTTCCCTGTTTTCCAATGCCCTGTCCTTGTACCTGGCCAATGCTTTTCCTCCATACAGTTCACTTAAGTTGTTCTCCTGACACATGAGATTTGTTTAATAATCTTTTTTTTTTTTTTGCACTGAGTAACTTTGCCACTGCCTGCAGACAACATGACAAGGAGCACACAGGTACAGAGGCTGCCTCAGGGCCACTGCCATGCTGAGCAGTGTCACCTCCCTGTCCTCTCACCAGGCCAGGAACACCCAGAGACTGCAGCGATCCCATCAAGAGCCCGGTGACGTCATCTGATGTAATTTGCCTGATATTCAGACAAAATGAGGCCAAACTTTGCTGACGGTGAAGTGACTCACGTTGTACAGAGAGTCCTGCACAGGGTCAAAGGGAGGTTCAGGAGCCCTGATTCAAGATCTCTTGTGTGGCTGACCAGACCACAGCTCAAACAGGAAGGGTGGGGAGCAGAAGCGACGCAGCAGAGAAGAAGGAGTTTCACTGCAGCCCAGACCCAGCAGCACCAGCCTGGGTTTTTAGGTGATAAGCCCAAGGTACACACTTCTGCTGCAGATTTTAATTTTGGAAACCCAAAGGTCAAGGGATTGGAAGTTTTGCTCAGCTCCTGCTGAGGTCTGCCAAGCCCTGCTGTAACAACACTGCTTTCTGAGGATGTTGCAGGCACGTTAATGCAGAAGGGAAACCAATATTAATAAAACAGAAACAAGGAATCCCTTCATATAAAAATAACAGCAAATAATGCACTGTAGAAGCTATTTGCTGAGGTGAGACCTGATGTTATAACTCAGTGGGATCCTCCAGCCCAGTGCTGAACTCACAAAACTTCCTAGGAAAAACAGGGTTTTTCTGGACTTTTCATCATTTCACAATCGTATCACTATTTAAAATAAGTCCATGAAGTAAGAATCTAAAAAAGTAAAGTCCAACAGTTTCTAAACATAAGCAGGTCTTTCCCTTCAATCTGTGTACCCTTCCCACTCCCTCCAGGTTCCCTCCCTCCCTATTCAGATAAACCAAAGTGAATAAGCACACCAGGATGCAAGAGCAGAACAAAATGACTAAGACTCTGATGTGTAATAATATGTTTGTACTGTAACTAGACATAAACCTTTTAAAAATTCAAAATAGGTGACTCAAAGCTATGGAGAATTTTCCAAACACCAGACGGAACAAAGAACCCCACATTAAGATATTTTCAGTTAAGGCAATTACATTTAAATAAAGCTGCTTATTATTGTAATTGGAGAAAAGCTCTACAATGCAGCTTGGCTTTGATAAAGAGGCTCTGCCTGAGAAGCATCCAGGGCACATTGCCTTGATTTGACATCTGTCCTGCTCCCAGTCACTCATCTTCCCTCACTGGAAAACGGAATCATAAAATGGTTTGGGTTGGAAGGGACCTTAAAGATCACCCAGTGCCGTCCCTGCCATGGGCAGGGACATCTTCCACTATCCCAGGCTGCTCCAAGCCCTGTCCAGCCTGGCCTTGGACACTGCCAGGGATCCAGGGGCAGCCACAGCTGCTCTGGGCACCCTGTGCCAGGGCCTGCCCACCCTCACTGGGAAGAATTCCTTCTAACATCAATTTCCCCTCTTCCACTTTGAGCCCATTACTCTTTGTCCTGTCCTGCAATTCCTGATGCAGAATTCCTCTCCAGCTTCCTTGTAGCCCTTTGGAATAAGAACAAGACTGTTATTTCAAGCAAATACAAATTAGATGCTATTGCAAAAGAGTTTTGATTTTGGACATAAATCACACCTCCCTGTGAATATTCTAGTGTTCTTTGGTCTTCAGTCAGTGCCAACAGGTAGGAGGGGATAAGGAGGACACTGCTATGCTGCAGACCCTGGGCAAACCGGGGACTAAAAGCTTGACTTGTTAGTCTGAGCTCAGTGCAGGACTGAAATTCAGAACTTAAGTGCCAGACATGAGCAGAATGTTGCACAGCTTGTACTATACACCCACCAAATCCCTCAGTCCCTCAGCAAGGCAGCTTCGCAAACCAAATTCTTCTACAATTATCAACTTTCAGCTAAAGAACTCATAGGATGACCCAAATCCACAAAATGCAGGGCAGAGAATAACAGTATTCAGTATCAGTTGATCAGATAGGCCCTAAAATACCTTTTAAAAAAAGGAGTAGTGTAATTGAATATTCAATCTACAGTTGACAAAAGATAACTCCACATCAAGGTACTCCTGGAACGCAAGAATGCCAAATATTCTGCTCCAGGCTTTATCCTGATTAGGTGCCTTGGGCTAAAAGGAAATACTTCTTATTTCTGTTACAAAACATGTATAAACAGAAGGCCTGGGTAATGCAATGTGAAAACCCCTGAGCAGGGATTCCAAGATTTACCCCATTAATCATAACTTACTAAGAAAAACAGAATACAGAATAGCTCGCTTTGTTTCCTTCGGTTTCTGAAAGAAGCAGCAGCCACAAACACGTAGGTAGGGATGATAAACCCGGGGTGATGGTGTAGAAATCACTTCCAGTGTGTGCAGGGGCTGATTGTTCATGGGGGTGGCTCACTTCCGAAGGGGAGGGCCAGGTTGTGCAATGACTGCTTGCTCAGGGAAGAATTCCCAGCAGGGAAGAATTCCCAGCACAGCTGTGTTCCCTGGCAGGGCTGGAAGGAACCCGCCAGGAGCGTGGGGAGCTCTGGGTCTGCCCCAGTCTGGAGTGGCCACAGCAGAGAACGGGGCCTCAGCTCCCCTCCTGGAGCTGGCCAAGCCTCCAGCTCCCTTCCCTGCCAGCTCAGGTTCATCTTTAAGGACGTTTTCTAGGATTTTGTCCAGCTGCTCTAAAGGAGTCCTAAACAATGGGATTCCATCAGTGCGCTGCAGTGGCGGCTTCACAGCCCGGCACCCTTCGCTTGTAAACATTTCCCAATAACCAAAATTGTGTTTCTCCCCCACTTTGTTCCTTTGTTGACTGTCCCTCTCTGACAAGGGCATGGCACAGAATGAAAATCCTTCAGGACTCACCTGGTTGGAATGGCGGACTTTTATCCCGTGGCGATAAAGTTTCTCTTTTAAGGAAATATGTACAGGATTTTCTCCAGGAAAGCAGATGTCCCACGAACCTTTATGATCTTAGGAGAGCTTGGTCATCAGCTCAACAGGTCTGGGAAAGGTTGCTGCAATTGCTTTTTTCAGTCCTACTCGACACCTTGCCCCCTTGATTTCAAGAATGGTTGGGAACTTTTCCCTCTCTTCCCTACATATCCGTATCCCACAGGGACATTACACTCTCACCTTGTACTTCTTGCTGCCTTTACTTTACAAATCCTCTTTTGACAATGTCATTCCCAAACTATTCTTTTTGTTTGTTTGTTTTGCTCTGGATTTTGAGTTCACACCCAAAAGGCCAGCGCACACAGTGCAGCTTCCTCAGGCACTTTATCAAGCCGTTCTCACCACAAGGCTGTATGAATCCTCAAACTCTGACTGATAAATAATGCATTCCAGCAAAATATAAATCCATTTCCTCCTATTAGCTACAATTACAGCCTAAAATAGTAATGGAGGGATCGGGTTACTAAAGCAGCCACGCTTTCATTAAGAGCATTCACCATTCACGTCGCACTAGGAGCCCAAATAGGATCATTTCACATTCACCTTTCCTTTGGTCATCATCTCCCTCCACTTATTGGCACTGAGAGGTTTTACCCGGTTTTCTCCTGCACTGCTTCCAGATCCTTGTGGGGGCTAATGACTGAATCAAGCCTTCCTTTGCCTGGGTTATTTAATCCCACCTGGGCATAATAAATGGGAAATCCCCAGCTCTCTTTACAATATTTGCAGCACTGGGACGCTTTTACGACATTATTACAACTGGAGCATTGTTGTACCTTGAGATTTTTTTAGAGAGGTCTCACTACAAGGAATTTTCTCTTGATATTTGGCCTGAGTTTTACTTATTTTCCTTCCGCTGCCTACAGATTTGCTTCTGTTGGCTCAAATGAGACATTTCTGTTTCTCTCTAGTATTTATGTGTTTGAAGATAGTTATCGTATACCTACTTAGTCATTTTAAACCAAATTTAACAATATTTAACTCTTTTTAATCTTCTACTCATAAATCATCCCTCCCTGGTCTCCTTTGCCAATGTCAGGAATGTTTTCCTACAGTTCCAGGAGAGAAATATGCCCCTGTTACAAAACAGCTTATATCTGATTGCAGCAAGAAGAATAAAAAAATCAATTCAGAAATTACAAGAAAAGGAAAGCCGAATATCCTCTGGCAGGTAAAATTCCCAGGAGCCCAGAGCCTCACGCCTTATGTTCCCTGCTTCAAAATCCTTAAAGAACCTCAGAACTAAGCACTGGCGTCTCAAAATACCCAATAAGGCACCTAATCATTCATGTCACTTCTGACCCTTGCCACTTGAGATCAGGGCACTTCCTTCCTTGCACTTTGTTAAATGTGTTTTTAATCTGCTTAAATTGCATGAAAACATGGCACAGTATGAACGGGCACCCGGCCCAGGGAGTTTTTTAAAGGCCTTATTACAAAGGTGGCTCTTTCCCTCTGGGTCAGGGAGATGGATTGGGCCACGTCTTGCCTCGACCTTGTTTAGGGCCAGAGTGAGGAAAAGAAAGAAAAGTCCCCAAATTCTGTGTTCACGTTGCTGACAATGTGCTGCCTCCACCTGCCCTGGGATTTTCTGTAGGCTCTGGCTCTGTCCTGGCCCTGGAGCAAGGCCAGTGCTGCCCCAGGACACTGGGATTGCTGCTGTCCCTTCCACCACTGTCCACAGCACGTCTGGGAGGCAGAAATGTTTCACTCTGCCTGACCCCAGCTCTGGGCATCCACACACACCCACACCACACACTGTCCCACTGGGTCCCTTCCCACCTTTCCTCCTCACTTCTCTCCTGGGATGGCAGGTAGGGAGCTGAGTTCCCAGGGTAATTATTCAGTAAAACAAACCACTCTACCCTTCATTTTCCCCCCACTCCCTCCATTTTTAAAGAGTTAATTCACTGGATTTCCGTCTGCCATCAGCCAAACATTGCAGTACAACTCTAAAGACAAAACAAGGAGGGTTTTTTTTCCTTAATACATTTCTCCCACTGTTCACTTGTTTATAGGATTCAGTCATTCTCATCGAGCCAAACCTGGCACGACTAACTCTGATCCCACATTCAACAAAATCTCTGCTGTGTTTATATATCCAGGGGGACTTTTCAGAGGGGGAGAAAAGCACCTCTAGTATGTTAATTCCCAAGGACTCAACGATTAATGAACTAATCTTATTACACGTGCCGGGGGCGGAATCCTGGTAGATGAAACCTGAGCTAATGAATTAAAGCCCAAAAACTCCTTTGGCTGCATAAACATGCTTTTAATTTCAGCTAACCTTTCAATAATAATCCTTCAGGATTTTTTTTCCATGATGCTTATACTTTCTGAAGATATGTGACTCCTCTTGGATACAAGCTCCTTTGTTATTTTATTTCTTGGAAATATTTAGCAACGTCCCAATAACTTTCTTGTTAAAAGTGTATTTGCCTTTCCTGTCCTGAAGGTTGTAGCTGAGTTTTCCTCTCTCTATGGAAGGCCCTTGGCTTTTTACTGAATTTTTACTGCTGGGAGTAAACACAGAATAGGAGAAATGCTTGCCATATGTTGATATAATGGTCACATTGTGGGAGGGGAGCAGAGAGGAAGGCTGGGGCCCTGACATCATGGTAGAAGTGCCCTTTTCTCGCAGTTAAAAGTAGGTAAATAAATTATGGTAAATAAAAACCAACCTGAACTTTCACTGAGGACTTCAAAGGAAACCTAAATACCATGTGATTACAGAGGTTGAAAAAAGCTCAGTTAACATTCCACAAGTTTAGAGACATTGGTCAGAAAGACACTCACATTTGGAGCAACTTATGTTCACACAAGGACACCTAAAAAAAAGTCAGTTTTTCCTCTGAATACCTTAGATGCCATATTGGACAGCAGCAGAGCAAACACAGAGGGAGAGATCTTCAAATATTATTCCCATCTCTCTATTTCTGTTCAGTTTAGATCCTTAGTGATCTCCTTTGATTCACTGCCTGATTGTTGTCCCTCAAAAAGCACACATTAGTCTCTTAACCCTTCTATATATTCCCGTCATAAATCATGATTGATCTAAGAACCTGCACCAGAACATATTGATTAACCTGCTGCCTTGGTCTCTATTTGAAACAGTCTGAAAGTTTGCTCTGGGAGCCTTGAAGAAATTTGATTTTCTTACTACGCAATACAAGAGGTCAATGAATAATAAACACAAACAACCCTCTGCCTCAACTTCATCCATCAAACAGACTGCCAAAGGATTGGTAATTTTACTTTGATTTTACCTTCCCTTGCTATTTTACACCAAGACATCAGTTCCCGTTGATGTGCCCAAAGCCAAAGCTCTGCTGCCTGTCTCGGGTAGGGCAGAGGAGGGACGTTCTGCATCCCTGAACCCAGCAAACCCCACCACAGAGCAGCACAGCCAGGCCAGGCCCAGCAGCTCCAGCAGCACTGAGGAAACCTCCTCACTCAACATTGTCTGCCCTGCCACACACACATTTCATCTTCCAGGCACACCACTACAAAACATCACTTCAAACGATATTCTTCTGTTACAGAAAGGTTACAAATCATTCTTTCAGGTGAGACAGTGCCTACCCCAAGCCCTTCTCATGGGCAACAGTGCCTACCCCAAGCCCTTCTCATGGGCAACAGTGCCTACCCCAAGCCCTTCTCATGGGCATTGTGTGGGCAAACTCTTTTTTGTTGGTAGCCCCAAGGTCTGAGCCCCTTGTGCTGGCAGGAGGATGGAGGAAGAAGTCAAAACCCAGTACAGGCTTTGGTAGGCTCATGGCAGCTGACATTCCTCCCGAGACCCACACACACATGGGTTTATTCCATCTGGTGCCTTTGGCTATTTTGGCTACTTTTTTCCCCTAGACTCCCCCTCTGTCACCTCCATAAAGTAATCCATGAGTATGTGATACCTCAGAATTTGGACAGGGAGAATCGCAAGGCAGAAAAAAAACACCCACTATTTTAAATTCTGTGGAAAAACAGGTTATAGATTCTGCGTTTAAATAAAGGTTAGAAAAATAAAACGGCCGGGTTTTTCCACAGTAACTCTCACCTCAGACAGCAAATGCTGAGTAACCGCTCAGCCCTCCTGGCCTGCTCCCTCCCGCGCCCCGGCCGCGGGGCTCCGACTTCCCTCGTGTTTACTGAACGTCTGCAGCCATGGCGGGGCAAAGCCACAGGGCCGCTCTCTCTTGGAGCCCGTTCCACTTTGTCACCACTTTTTTTTTAGAGAAAAAAAAAAACCACACACACAAAAAGGGGGAGGGAGGCAGGAGCAGCCAGCCAGAGCCCAGCCCTTCCACACGCCTCCAGCCGCGATGGACCACGGCGGCACTGCCAGCAAGGAGCGCGGCAAAGGATCCCTGCGGACGCAAGAGGGGCACTGACTATTTTTAGGCAGCTGGAGTTTCCACGAGGATTCCTAAATCTCTAGTTTCATTAGGGTGTGTGGGGCTTTTTAAAGAACAGGTCGTTTAAAGTTGTGGTTGTGCTGTTCTGCTTCTTTCCCTTCCACGGCGCAAGGCTCGGAATAGAAATAACAAACTGATGAAATCAACGTGTGAGCCCAGCACAGAGCAGGGATAAGGCCTGGCCTAAAGGCTGAAACCAGGGGGAAGAATGAGGGTGACAGTGGGCTATGGCCTGGCACAGGGACAGAGTGGCAGTGGCTGATGATGGGTGGCATGTGCAGTCCCTGGCCATGGCTGGTTGGTTCAGCGATGAACCTTTCCCTGCTCTGGCCTGTTTTTCCCAGGCCACAACAAAGTCAGATTTACCCACTCAAGCCACTCACAGTCCAAACCTGACTGTTTCCCATGTGCATATGATTTCTGTGCAGTTTGAAATAAACAATGTACATTAGGCCCAAGCTCTCACGCCAAGAACTGCAACGTTCTCACTGGGATCTCCCAGTTATGAGGCTCACACAGAACTTACAACTGTGCAGTGATTTGGCTTGTCAGCTCACTGGCATAGCCACTTGTGCACATTACCCTCCCGACCCCAAAATAACTGTTCCTCCCCTTTTATTTTTCATTCCCCCCTTCCTTGACGAGGCTAAACTGTCTGCTTACCGTTCCCCACACAGCAGCAGCAGCTGGGAGCATCTGGCATGGGACATATGGAATTTAATTTCCCGATATTTACATAGATTGAAACAATTCCGACTCCAGACTTCAGAAGGCCCATTGCAGCAGACCTCAAGGCAAAAGCTTTCAGTTCATTTCATTTTCTTCTTCTTCTTCTTTTGGCAAATGAGCTGGGAATACCAGTATAAAGTCTGCACGGGCCTTAGGATGTTGAAAGATACTCAAGTCCTTGATCTATAAGGCTTACAGGGTAAATGCTGTTCTTTTGCTTCTGGGGAATCCAAAAGGACTTTTAAGAGCCCTAGCCACTTTAAAAATATCTTTTTTCAGTGACCTTGAGTAGATTTGAAACAGTCCATTTGAGAGTTTTGCACATGTGGCTACAGATAAAAGTTTCTTTGGGAAAAATAAAATAACTGAAGGGAAATATTCGGTCATACAAAGGAGAATGAAAAGGGACACATCTAATGCTGAGCGTAGGGCCAGCATTGCTGCTATGCTGCTGTAGAGCAGAGAGTTAAACGAGGATTTGCTCCCGAGCAAGACAGATGCTGTATGAAAATGGCAAGGCAAAAATGTGGCTGAAGCACCACACTCCTCCAAAACAGTTGGTCGTCTTTACTTTGTCTGTCAGTTGCCATCCATGACATTTCAAATAACTGCAGAAACAGAGACTTTAGAGGTGGCGGAGTCCATTATCAACAAAGAATTGCCAAGCATGGCAGCACACCAGTCCAGCTTTGCAAAATCCCTCTACAATCCCTCTTGTAACAACATTTGAAGAGAATGGTTTAAAACTCCCACCTTATTTTAAGGACGTCCACTATAGATTCAACAGCTAGAAAAAACTGAGAAGACAGCTCATCTTCTTTATGGCTACAAGAGACCAAATTCTTCAGATGGCAGTGGTGCAAATACAAATACCAGCAGTATCAGTCATGGAGCTCCTCCAACATGCAGCATCTGAGGACCTCACACATGGAGTTGCAATTTGCCAGTAAAATCCCAGTGGCTGAGCTAGGAAGACACTATGGTTTCCTAGGAGAGTTCATCCAACAGAAAATATGCCTTGCTGTATATGCATTTTTTAAGACCAAGGTAATTTTTTTGAGTGAGTCAGGACGAGGCCAAAATAGACTTGCATTTTCAGATTTAGATTCTGAATTGGGACTCCTATGCACAAAACATTTCTGCCAACCCTAAAGGCACCTCGCTCGGTTCCTTTGAACTCCCCAAGCTCATCTTGGTTTTGCTTCTTTACTTGCTCTGCTGTGCCATGGAAAATGCTTTAACAGCCTTGGAGTTATGGCTGGAACTCAGGTCTCCTGTCATTGGCAAAGACACTTTTACAAGGCCTCAGGTTTTGTTTTTATTCCCTCCTCCTTATCCAATGACTCGTGCATTCTGATTCAGAGACCAGTAAAACCCACTGCCATACTGGAAAACTCACCCAGTGCAGAGGAACCATCTCTCTGGTCAAAGATCTTTCCAGAAAGAAGGAGATTTGGGTCTGAATTCTCCCCGGCAGAAGAGAAAGCTGAATGGGGGTCTCCAACATCTTGGGTAAGCACTCAGACACAAGGGAGGTATGGAAGGAAAGGTCATTTTGGGGAATCTGACCCACCATGAGATTCAGGTCTTCTCTTTTGTTCTAAAAATACCAATCTCTGGTAACTGTTCAGGTACAGCCATCACCAGTGAGAGTTTGCAAAACACAAGGCAGATTTCCACTTGTGCTGAATTAGAGCAACTGAGACTGGAAAGGAGTTTAAAATCCCCACTCCTAATTGCTTATTTAACTTGCTTGTTAAATTTGATTTTGTACTTGTGTGCCAAAGGATCTCCTTGTTATGGACTTCTAAAAAAAAATCTAATCATATATAGGGTTTTAATACTGTGTTTGTTCAACTTTTGTTGCTCTATTTAGAAGATCTTATTATACTTTTATTGCCATTAAAGAACTGTATACTCCTTATGATTATTTTACAGGGCTCAAGACAGTTGATCTGGATGCTGTCTTATTAACTGTACCAGGTGGTAGAAATACCATTTAATCCTCTTTAATATCAGTAATTCAGACTACATGGCAAGGCTGACCTCAGCATTTCTCATGCCCCAGGAGGAACTACATTATATCACTGCATAAGGGGTCAGAGATGAGAGTGCTTTTGGCAAGGGACTTTCACTTTGTAGATGAAACATCCTGATTAAAAATGATGCTTCCTGCATAATACTGCTGTTCTCAGCTCACGGTTTCCAAACCCACAAAGGCTGCTTTCTAAAGATGGGTAAAACGATCCCTCTATGGTTTATGTAATATATTTGCTGTGTAGTTTTAGGGTTTTCAGGATGAAAGTTACTGGAGTACAGTCAGCCTTTCTGGACAGGTAGTTTAGCACCCACAACTAGTTGGCACTGAGGAGGAATAAAAAGCTGGAGATACCCCATGGCTGGTCTAAAGTGGATGCATGGGATTTACACTATTAGCTTAGTTCCCAAACGCCATTTATAGCATTAATGCATTTGTCCTCACAAATCCATTGGAGGTAAGAATTTTAGAAGGTGAACAAACAACCCAAGAAGTCAGAACAACCCAACCAAGAAGGCGACCGAGGAACGCCCATGTGCCTTCACCCTCCCCACCTCATCAGGGAGACACATCAAAGAGCAGAGGCAGCTCTCAAAACCAGGACCTTTCAGAGCATCTTACTTTTAGGACTCCAAAGTTGCATTTCTTCCTTTCAAACACCTCTTGAGCAGCCTGAAACTCCCAGGCAAAGACCCCGAGGGCCGCTGCAGCTGAGCGGGAAAGGAAATGCCCGTCTCCCGTATCGGGGGCCCCTCACCACTTCCTGCCACAGCATCCCACAGCCCCAAAATTCGTCCTGGATGGCGTCACACCCGTGGAAACCCCACGACAAGGGCAGGCAGAACTAACCCCAAGGTATCCCCAAAACATTCCTGTTTGTCCAAGAACAAGAAATCCGAGGCCGGTTTCTTTTGTGCGAGCCTTGAGCCCCAGAGTAGACGTGAAATGTAGACTCTATTTTCACAAGTGTTCAGCACGCAATCTGCGGAGCTCTTCTGAAAATCTGGACCTTATTTAGGCGAGTAAATGAGAGCCAAGCTCTTTTTAAAAAAGAGGGTTTAATAGAAATGTCTGCCGCCTCCTATTCTTAGGCCCCTAAGTAAGTGGTGCTGGCTGTGGTGGGAGCTGCTGGTGCATGACTGGTGACTGGCTTTGTCATCCCAGGAGTTCTCCCGGGTTGCTAAAACATTCATGAAAGAAAAAAAAAACCAAAACACAAAAACAACAAAAATGTGCACGAACAGAGCAGACAGGGGGGAAAAAATCAGTTTCACGCTACAGCAAATGCTCAGGGAAAATGTTTGCACAGGTCTAATGAGAACTGGTTAAAAGTCAAACCCAAGTACTGCTCTCCTGGCAGCTGAACATGGATTACAAAATCCCATTGCCTCAGTTCACTTCAGAATTGTCTCAGCTACTCATTCCTGTATCAGTGGGAAATTTGGAAGTGACTTTGGATTTGCAGTTTCCTTTTGATAAATGTATTAAAAATACCAATATAACAGCTTTTTATATCATAATAAAAATACATGGAGTATTAAATCCTGCCTAACTCTTGCTGACTTGGAAGCAAGTTTGCATGCTTTCCTCACATCCAGATTCGATTACACTAACTCTGAATGCAGAGCTTTGCCAGAAATGTTTTTATTAGAAGAAATTGCACTTGGTCCAGAATGTGGCAGCAGGAATGATCTCTGGCATGCATGGTAACAGGCTTTTTTCACCAATCTGAGATCTCTACATGGGTTTCTAATTTCACTTGGAATTGAGTTGAAAAATTGACTTTTGGATCAGCAGGACATTGGACATGATTATAGGTAACGCTGGACTTTGGAAGTCTTGGACAAAAAACTTTTGGCCAATAGGCTTTTTGCATTATATTCCTCAGCTCTCTGCCAGACTGTACACACATTCACTCTGGACTTGCCTCCTCTACTTACTAGTGTGTATTTTATTCCTTAAAACATCTTCTTTAAACCCTTTCTTTCCCAAAGTAATTTTAGTTGCATCTGGAACTGTGCTATCTATCCCTAACAGCCCTTAGAAATATTGATAACTTTGTGAAGGGCTTTGAAGTAACAGCTGTGAAAGATATTGCAGAGATGAAAAGAGATTGTATGATTGACTGTCTTGCCTTTTTTTTTTTTTCTCTTTTTTATTGGCCCACTTCGTACTTAATTTAGTCAATCAACCAGACTTCTTTCCATAGGGGTTTTTGTCCAAACACCTTTGGCATTATCCACAGACAATATAAAGTGACCCAACGATGGGTTTGAATAGTGAATGATGATTATTGCATTCATCTTTTCATCAATTGTATAATTTTAAATAAAAAGTACTAGAATCATTCCCATTGCACTTCTGGAAGTGAGTGAAAGCCAAGGGAATGTATCTCCATGCATTTGGCACAGTGATTCTTCAAATCTCCCTTGGACAGCAGTCTACTACCACCACTAAAATGAGGCAGTTGCAAAGCAAGACTGGAATTAAGACAGAGCAGACTAAGCTCCATCTAAATCTGACTAAATTCTGCACGGTTGTACACTCTGAGGAGGCTGCAAGACCTGCAAGTAACTGCAAGAATTGCCTTGGGAGTTAAGATTAAAATGAAAGACAGATTGAGGTTTCTAAAACCAGACAAGGAAGCCTAGGTCTCAATCTTGTTGGATTCCTGAGGTGGGCAGAAGACACTTTAATTACATGATCAATACAGTTTCAAAGTAAGCACGGAAGCCACAATGACTCTGAGGGCACAAACATTATTTGAAGGGTAAAGTGAAATCCCGTTGAAGGAAAATGAGCGATCTCTGCCTCACAGAAACCAATCAATGCCTTCTCAGTCTCCTATGTGTTAAGTTTAGAAACATTTGAAGACATCTGAAATGGAAGTGCAAAGACAGTTCTGCCAAAGCTCAGCAGTTTCCCAGATCCCTGAGAGACTGTGCAGTGGAGCAGTCGATCAACAGCAACAAATTCATCTTCCTGAGGAAAAGCAGGTGCCTGAAACATGCCATTGCTTGTTGAAAAATCATGGGACTCCCCTCGTGCAGAACAAGGCTTGAGAGTGGCTTGTCCCCGTCTGTACAGGCTGTTGCTTCCTTAGACAAATTAATGAAGATTTGCTTTTTCACTGAGAACACTCTGGAGCCAATATCCCAAGAGAGAAATTAGACTGAGATGCTGCAGCAGTGAATTCATAACCTATCCTGTCTCTACCAATTAAGCTGATATTCCGTAATTACAACATCTACAGCAGAGAAGATAAAGGAAGAATATCAATGATTCCTGATGATATTTATTTGTTTTTTAGAGAAAATCTTGATTTCTTGAAACAAATTCTGTAGTGATAAGTTTCAGCTACACTGTTGTTTTAAAAAAAGACCAAGATATAATTTATAAATCTATTCCAGAATGCCCTCTAACATGATTAAGGTATCCACCTAGATTTGACTCAAGTCCCAGATAAAGAAAAGGAAGATTCTGAATTTGAGTCATCTCAATCCAAGCCAGTGGACAGTGATGGTTTCAGATGGATGTAATTGGATCCTTCCATCTCCCCCAACCTGAAAAATGTTGAAAGACTTAAATCTGAGAATAAATGAAAACAAACATTAGAAAGTCAAAAAATGTTTTCTGTTGAACTGAGTTCTCATTTTCTGGCCAATTGTAACAAAAACATTGTAGAAGTACATGAGCAAAGCCCAGATTTTTCAGGCTGGAACACAGCACTGGTCCATCAAATCCAGGCCATCAGAGTCCAGTCCCTGCTGCAACATCTGCGTCTTTTACTCACCTGCAGAAACCTATCCTTCTCCAAATAACAGCCACTGTGATTTTCAGCAGCTAAGTGATGCCATCACAGTGAAATGCAGAGCAGAAATGTCAGAAGGAAAGACTGCAAAGTAACCAGAGGCTCAAGAATTAGACAAATTTAGTTGATAAGGTAAAAAAAAAAAAAAA
>VXBB01012396.1:27595-49057 GCA_013399915.1 Illadopsis cleaveri
AAAAAAAAAGGCAAGCTGGTAAAGAAGAGCTTTTTCCAATATGCCAAACCCTTTGACTCTGTATTCACTATTGCAATCTTTTTTTGGGTTCTGCCTACTTGAGAAATAAAGTCTTTGTGGAAGGGACAGTATCAGACCATTCATATGGAGCAAACAGCTCCATTCAGCTCAACACTCTGAGTCAGTCCCAAAAAGTCTTTATATGCCCAAAAAGATATCCTTGGTCATGCCCCATGAGGTTTTGCTAAGGCTTTGAACAGAGACAGTGGAACTTCCACTAAAATTCATTAGGATCCAGGTCCCAGCTTCTTTAGGCTCCTCAAAATATCCCCTCTAAGTATAAAAAAAATCAGTGCACTTTTTTCTTCACAGTTAATTTCTCTTACCCAAAACGAGTCCAGAGTTAAATTTTATGGACTACAGGTTTAAGGGCAAACACATCAACAGAATGATAAAACACGTCCCTCCCAAGGTGTCCCTAATTCCCTGCGATTACAGAATGAGGACACTGCAGGTTTTTATTGCTGATGCACTCCAAGAGCAAGAAATTTCCTCTGCACTTATTGAGAATGATAAAGATGCAGGAGTGATTATTAACGTGCATCTCATGCATTTGCAATTATGCAAATATGCATGCAAATGAAACACAACCTTTGGGCTCCTGTCATGTTGCCAATGCTTCCCTCTGTGGCGCAAATTTTGGATACACTCCTTGCTTTAATATCAGGTCTTACACACAGGGCTCAGGATTCTGAGCATCTCCAAGCCAGCCCTCAATGGCATGGGGCTCCCTGTGACTTCACCAGGTGCTCAAGGCTCTTCATACCATCCCCAAGTCTCAAAACTCCTCTTGGGCAGGGCAGGAGGACACAGAACTCCCCGTTCAGAGGGGGATCTGTGAGGTAAATCACTGCTGTGCGAAGAAAAGCAGAGAGCAGTGCCCCCATTTGCTGACTCTGACATCATTCAGATTAGTTAATGCTATGGCTCCCAGTGAAGCTGGAGCGTATGCCCACCTTTCTGTTTAATTAAGGCACCAAATGTAATTGGTAATTTATTTGGGGGTTCTCCTGGGATGCTGAGGAGCAGAGCTGCTGAGGAAGCCAAGGCTGTGCAGTGCCAAGGTGAAGCTCATTGGAATGCACCTCAAAGCCAGGAACAGCTCTCCTGCGTTCCCCCAGCCCCCTTGCTGAGGCAAGATTAACCCTTAAAGGAATGAATGTGTTTGGTTTATCCCTCTCCAGCCACACACACAGAGGAAATCTTGACAAATGTGCACGTTGTCGTAAACTTCCTGCAAGAACTGCTGCCTGTGCATCAAAGTTATTGTACTTCCATCACCTCGGGGTGGGGAGAGCCACTGTTGGGACAGAACATCATTCTCTACATCCAGAAGCCAGGAGGGGCTGGAAGCATGTCCCAGGCTGTGGTGGTCCGGTGTGTCCCACGTCCTGGCCAGCCCTGGCAGTGGAGCTGCAGTGAAAGGTATGGTTTGGTATTCTGTGATACATCCCTGATCCTGTGGGTCCTTGCCCCGCAGACGCGTGAACAGTGGTGAAGGAATAAAGGGAGGACTCTGGTGGGGGACTTCAGCTGGGTTTTATTAAGTCCATGAGGAACTCCTTTGCACCCAGAGTCAGCCCGCCAAAGCCGGCTTTCCTCTCTGTACAGCACCTTAAGTGTGGGGGTGGAGAAATGGGAAGGGGACAGCTTGGAACCAATCCAAAGGGTGAAGGGAGTGACCCAGAACATAAACGACAGGCAATAGAACAAATCAATAAATCAAGGGAGGGGAGAACCGAGGAACCTGCCAATCACTTGACATCCTCACTAGAATCTTCTAGACATCAGGGCGAGGCTGTAAGGTGATGGACAGGACCCATAATTGTGATTGACACCTGACAATCACTTGGGGGAAACCAAGAAGGGTTTAACATGGGGTTACATGGGACAAACCATTGTAACTTATATAAAAACAGTATAAAACAAAGAACAGATACATACAGAAAACTGGTAAAACCCAAAATGCACCACTACACCAGGCAGGTTTCTCTGAGCATGAGGGGCTGATTAAGTGATATGAGCTGAGCCTGAAGTGCTTCTTGCTCCGCCAACAGTGTCACAAGTGACTGCCCCATCATCCATCAACAGTGCACAAACACATGGGGGAAGGAGGAAAAAAAAAAAATCAGAAGAATAAGCCAAGAAACCTTTCTCACCCAAAGACCAGACACTCTGCTGCCAACTGCACTTAGTCAGGATGGTGTCTTCCTCAGCTATGCAAAACAGCTGAAAGGAGAACACCATGCACCAGCCAAAATTCTTCATGTAACAAGGTGTCATCAGCAAGGCCAGAGACATCAGAAATGTGCCAGATGACACCAGAATTCCACCTCTGAAGCACTGGCACGCACCCATCATGACAGTCCTTTGGATCAACCTAGCTCAGAGTGTGCTGAGAGAGTTGTCATGGGTTGAAATTCAGAAGAAACTGGCTCCGTCTGCTGATATCCTTTGTTGAGTCTACACTTCACAAACATGCAGTGGCACCATTCAAAGCATGAGCAGAGTAATCCATCATTAGCATATGCTTGAGTAAAGGAGATGATTTTGCCCCCACAAGCCCAGGTGCAGCAGTGGCACACGCTTGCTTAAAACTGTCAGAAATGTACTGCCTGCTACAAATCAGGGCTTGAAATTCTAGATAGAAAAATATCTTACTCTTACATTGAGCATCTAAGAACCTCTATCCATTAAAACTCCTGTTTTGCCTGTGTCCCTTAAAAATATATCAAGAACAGAAGAGAAAAAAACAGGGCACAAACCAGATTTTCAAAGTTCTTCCAGGTCTAATTTCAAGAAGTTATAACTCATTGTTTGCATTTTCAAAAGATCTCAGAAACAGAAACAACCAGACATAACTTTTTGGTCCCATGAAACCAACTCCATTAGTCAACCATTTTTCTTGTCCCACCAAATGGTGTAGAGTGCTGAAACCATGAAAACACACGGATGGTTTCAGAACATAAGGTTGGGAAACGCCAAACTTATTTTGATCAAAGCAGTTGAACTTTTATAATTTTCCCTTAAAAAAAAAGAAATAATCAGAACTTTAAACTGAAGCCCTCCATCTTCCTTCCCTTTCAGAAGTGTTTGATCCAGTCCAAATCATCCGGCTCAGCTCCTACCACCTCCTGTTGAGACACAACCTCACGTTCATAAAGAGCCTCAAACATGCAATGCCACACGGACTTTGCTGGGAAAAAAAAAAACCCTAAAACTTCACGAACCAGAACAATGCCAACTTCAGCCTTGCAGCTCTTTCACGTTCACTTTCAAAAAGGAAAAGTAACAAGCCTGGGAAGCTGCATTACCGCAGGCACGGGTCCCTCAATATGCATGTGAACTCAAGTAACCTCCTATTCATCCAGGTCCTAAAATAGGAAGGCACAGTTCTGGACAAGCATATTGATCTGGATTCCTGTAACTATCCCTTTGAAACACAAATAAACTATTGTTAAAAAACCCCAACAGATCTCAGTGTGTGCTCTGGTTCCTTTGCAATGTGTACTATCTGACTACAATCCATCTTGGCAGTGGAGCAGCTACGCAGACGTTCTTCTGAGCCAGCTCTAATGTAAAGGGATGCCAAGTATGTCTTCCTTTTGTATTTACAGTAATAGTCTCAGCTTTCCCCACCGCTGGGAGTGCTGTTGGGGATCAGCTGGCAAAAGTACACTGATCTAAAAGGACCACTGTAATTCCACTTGAAGCTGAGCTGTTTTTGCAGGGGTTGTCGGCAAAGACCTTCTCCCACATTAATCTACAACAAGTAACATCGTGGTGCTGTCACTGGCATGGAGCTGACAGCAAATCCTATTCCTGCCTCCTCCCAAGCTGGACTATCTGTTGACAGACCCCTGGCCTCAGTCTGGCTCTCTTACACTGGTCTATATTTGGAGTGAGGCTCTCTGGCATGTCTGAACTGTGCTGTCTGCTCTGGAAATGGAAAAACAAGGGTGATCTATCACAGGGGCGGGTGCTTCAGAGAGACAGGTACACAAATGTTGGAAACAAAGAGTGCTAGAAAGCAGCCCAGATATTCTGGCCTCCAGGAGCCATCAAGGAGCGGGGAGGGATGCAGGATGTGCACTCCATCGCTGTGAAACCTGCAAATAGGGCTGGTTTGTGGTAGGAAAATTCACCAGCTTTAGGGCTCCTTCACACTGCAAAGCCTCAAGCAGGCCTCCAGCTGCCCTGAAAACACAGCTGGCAGGTCACCTCGAAGTGACAGCAGCACTGACAGACAGGCTACTGATTTGTACAAGGACTTAAAATATCTGAGTCTAGGAGAAAGGTTTGCTGCTGATCACAGAATCCCAGGATGGGTCCATCTGGAAAGGAACCATAATGGGTCATCTGCCCCAAACACCCCACACAGGCAGGGTCACCCCAGAGCACACGGTACAGGGTTGAGTCCAGATGGTTCTGGAATATCTCCAGTGAGGACATGCCACACCCTGTCTGGGCAGCCTGTTCAGGGCTTGGGCACTACACAGGGAAGAGGTTCTGCCTCTTGTCCAGGTGGAACTTCCTGGGTATCATTTCCTGCTGGTTCCTGTTGTCCTGCTGCTGGGCCCCACAGACCAGAGCCTTGTCCCTGCTCTGCAGACACTGACAGACACTGATGAGGGCCCCTCCCAGTCAGCTCTTCTTGATCATCTCCTTCAAGGCCTTAATTACACTGAAAATAAGACCTGGAGATCAGTTTTCCTTTAACTATGGGTGGGCCCACTGGTGTCAGCAGTGCCCCAAGCAAAGCTCCTGAGGGGCTGCACGTGACAAACTCTGGGTTTGCCTGCAGGAGAAGGAGCTGCTGCTGGGGGCTCAGATTTGGCAGATTGTGGCACAGGATTAGGATTTTCACACAACATAGATGAGCAAATCTGCTCTAGATCTTTGGGGACTTTCTTGCACATCTCTGTCACATCTGCCCAGCTGAGTATTGCATTCTCTCTTAATAAAACAGATGGAAGATTACTCTGCACAGGAGCCTGAAGGAGGGGGAATTTATTTTATGTTCCCAGGATATATTCCTGGGTGTCAAAGCTCTGCCCAAGGCACTGTTGAACACAAGGCAATCACTCAAGTCTGTGGAAAAAAATTGCAAGGAGTAATTTCCCACTACTAACAGAAAACTCAGCTTAGAGAAGTTTAGAGTACAGGAAGTCTGAAATCATCATGGAATCACAGAATTTTTGGGTTGGAAGGGATCTTAGAGGTCATCCCACTCCAACCCCCTGCCATGGGCAGGACACCTCCCACTGTCCCAGGCTGCTCCAAGCCCTGTCCAGCCTGGCCTTGGACACTGCCAGGGATCCAGGGGCAGCCACAGCTTCTCTGGGCACCCTGTGCCAGGGCCTGCCCACGTTCATAGGGAAGGATTTCATCCTAATATCCAATCTAAACCTGCCCTCTCTCAATTTGAAGCCATTCTTCCTTGTCCCATCACTCCATGTCCTTGTTAAACATCCTTTTCAGGCTTTCCTGTAGCCCTTTTAAGTACTGAAAAGTGCTCCAAGGTATAAGAAACCAACCCATAACCTCTTCCTTAAAACAGGGCACAACCTCTATAAGACTGCCCTGACTTCTCAATACTGTAGAATAATGAACAGTTTTCGCCACAAAGCTAAAATTCCCACCAGGATTTCAGAAGGACTTTGTTTGTTTTTTTAAGGTGATAATTCATGTAAATAAACCACCCCTCATGACCATTTAACATTTAACTTATTATACCATTATCCTAATTTATATTTTGTTAAGCCTTAGGGGATTTAGCTGAGAGCACAGATCCATTGCAGCGAGTGCTATAAAGACACAGGAGAAAGCAGTCCTTGCTTCAATGAATTTACAGTCTGAATAGACAAAAGGCAGGAGAAAAGCAAAATTATTCTCCAGGCCCCACCAAAACAGCCAATAAACTCACCCTCACTTCCTGCTGACTTGTGCTCCAGAACGTCAGCTTTCATTAAAAAAAGCAACAACAACAAAAGCCATTTCTGGCTCCCGTGGTTGTAAAAAGACTCATGAAGACACATTAAATCAGTGCAATCTCATTCACCCAACTATGCAAATGACTTCAGAGAGAGACACAGCCATTCATCTCTGACAGGGAGCAAATAATTACACATTTCTGCAGCCCCAGAATTCTCCACTGCAATCCAGCAACTCTTAGTCCATATCTCCCTGTCTTACTTCATCCAACCTCAAGTGGTGACTTATTTTCTGGTTTTCCCATCCCCAATCCTCAGGAATATGCATATTTTCATCACTGTTGTATGCAGTCAGAGACTAAAAGCTCTGTCTGTCACAGCTGGTGTCCTTCTCACCTTCTGTAGTGGAAGCACAGCACAGTTAGAAGAGGAGTCTGAAGTGAACTAGAGCCAAGGCCCAGGGGAATAGGCCGGTGGAAATGTGCAGAGAGGGAAAAAAAACCCCAAGAAATCCTCCGCCTTCCCTCCTGAGAGCAACTTCCAGTCTTGGGGGACAAAGAGAATTATATGGAAAGGAAACAAAGCAACAATCACCATAAAATAGAATCCCAGAATGGTTTGAGTCAAAAGGGACCTTAAAGATCTTCTGGTTCCAGGGCAAGCCATGGGCAGGGACACCTTCCACTAGACCAGGTTGCTCCAGGCCTCACCACTCCTGTTTCCTCCTAATATCCCACCTAACCCTGCCCTCCTTCAGCTGAAGGCCATTTCCCCCTTGTCCTGTCCCTCCCTGCCCCTGTGACTGGGACACTGCTCATGTTTGCACCACATACCATGGAAAACACCTTGGGGCATCCCCGCGTGCAGAGAGAGCTCCTGTGACTGCAAAGCCAGAGCTTTGTGCCAAAACTTGATCTTCCTGAGTGAAACCAGTGGTGTCCCACTACCTCACCCTCTTTCCCAACAGCACATGTTGTGCATTAACAAACTTCCCATGTAAGTACTTGAGAGCACAGACAGGTCTTCAAACAAAACCAAACCCCAGCCCTGTCTTCTCATCTTGTGAGGATGTGGCCAATCAAGGTGGTGTTGGGAACACTGAACATTTGGGAGCAGGCCGGTGCTTCCCCCACCTGCTGGCATGCTCCAGGCAGATCCAGCTCTGAGAACTTCACCTCCCCTGCCAGCAGGAAATAAATCTTGTGGTTTTAGAGTTGGAGAGTGAATCCATATTCAGTCAGGAATTTATGGTGACTTTATGGATCCCACAAATGCTTCACTACCACCATTTTCTGGAAACTGTACAATTCCTGCAGTTCATTCACTGTGTTCAATTGCCTTTTTTTTTTTAAGGGAAGCACTTCTAATTGCTTTTTTACAGATATGGGTTTCTGTAAAGAATAGAACATGCTCATAGTGTATAAAATGTTGCCATTGCCTTTTCAACTATATATAGCTTTAATAGTTAGTTTTAATTTCCCCAGAGTATTCATCCCAAAGGGTCAAATCTGTCCCTCCTGTGACTCAACAAATGAACACCAAAGTGCATTTGACACAATAATCATGTTGCTACAATTCAAACAAAATTTTCCCATACAATTCCTACCGTCTCACAAGGGTCCTCTCCTCTCAGCTGCAGTGAAATGTAGCACTAAGCACAAATACCTGTGCAGTCTGCTCTGATTTACAGCCATGCAAACAACTGTTACCAGCCCCTGCGTCCCCATGGCTGTTTGTTTGTTGTTGGGTGGGTTTTCTTTGGCTTTAATATCACATCAGATTGTTTCACTCTTTCCCTGGGAAGCATTTGTACATGTTTCTGCACCACAAACACTGCAAAACCAGTATCAATTTTCTTCCTCTCTATTAGCCCCTCTGGTACCTTTACATTAACCCAGAATGAATCACTGGCCTCCAAGTCATTTCTTGCTGTATCCAGCATTTGAGAAATGGTGTAACTCACATTTTGGAGCAGGCCTGGTTCCTGTAGACGGGTGTGATGGCTCACTCTTCCTCTGAGGACTCAGCCCCTCCACACAGCCCCTGGCACCTCCTTCCCTTTTTCTCCCAGCTCTGCATCCAGCATGGTGCCAAAAAATCTCCACTGCAGCCAGTGCCATGGGCACAAGGAATGGAGAGGTGACTCCAGTCCTCCCAGCAGCACTATTTGTCTCCACCAAACAGGGGCAGCTCGGAGTGTCAGCTTTCACTGCCAGCTTGGTGTCCTTTTCCTATCCAAATTGCTCATCTTTTTCATCAGCCTGCACTGTCACCCTGTACAAAGAGAGACACGTGTACCCTGTGATGGGGACAGAGCCAGACAAAAGGCTCCGCACACACGAGCTGAGCCAAAGTTTAACAAGCTGTCCATCCATGGCAAACTCTGGGCAAGATAGTAACAAAAAAAGAGCCCTTAAATGTCTGTATTAGAGCAGTAAAATGTGAGTTTTGTTGAGATTGTAGCACGCTCAGTGCCTCCTTCCCAGTGGTGGAAGGAATGTGGGAATACACAAGATGTATCAGTGACCTGAGGATTCAGGTTCTGCTTGGTCCTGTCCTGCCTGGCCCGGAGAAAAGAAAAACCCAGCAGTGTCTGCTCTTCTCAGAGCACACAAAACCCAGAGCAGACAAAACCCCTTGACAGTAAAAACTGAATATTTGTTGTCTTCCTCTGCAACACCACCAGGTAACTGCAGAGTGACCCATGTCATACTTGTTAAATTCAGCATCTTCTCTTGGCCCTAAAATGTCACTCTCAAGCCCCAACAAACACTGCCCCAGGTGACTTTTTCCCTCATTATGGGAATCGTAGCATCAACACAGAGAGCCACTAAACAACCCACAAAGCTGGGGGTTGTCTAATAGGTGTGTGCCCTTGCATACCAGAACACAACTGAAAGGAAATTCAGTCACTATTTCAGGAGCAATGAAAACAGAAAAAAGGAACAAATTCATTTAAACAAAATACCAGGGCCTAGGAGAGAAAATACAATTTTTTCCATCTTCCTGGGCAGAAGTCTCCTTATTTCATCGGCCTTACTCACTCCACTCTCAGAAATGTTGTTATCCCCACTTAACTCGTGAGAAACTGGGGCGTAATAGAAGTAAGTTGCTTTTGAAAGGCCACACAAGGTTTGTGTGGCAGAGCAAGAATAAAATATTTACGGTGTTAAACGCCCAGGCCTTTTTTCCTTCAGGCACTGGCGGGCTGAGGTATTGACTTCTACAGCAAATCAGCCCTGACAACTCCAGTAAATCTGTCTCACGACAAGGGTATTAGGATCAGCCCACTACAAAACATGGCATAAATCTGTCCCTTACAATCGGAGGAGAAGGTGTGGATTTGGGTATTAAAACCATTGAAATCTCCCATTAGAGACCCACAAGCGTCATGAAACACATCTGTTCCTCTCAGGGCCTGACTTTCAGATCGCTGAGGTCCACACAAGACTTAATTTGAGTTAATGCATTTGGAAAATACAAGACCGAGATTCAGGAGACGCAGTTTTGGTCCGCAGTTTTGGCATGAACCTTGTGTTGCTTTTGGCCAAGTGAGTCCCCTCGCCTGCCAGGTTGGAATAGCTGCTGTCTTGTCTACTTAGACCCTAAGTTCCTCATGGAGAGGGTCATCCCTACAGGAATACACAGGCACTGGAGCTCAAGCCCTGAAAGGGAGGATCTGGGAGTCAGGTCACTTAAAATATAGCTTGAAATGACCTCAGACACATTCTGATATCCCACAGAATTCCAGTGTTAGCTAAGATTTGGATCAGAGGGGGTTTTTGGTGAAAATTCTGGCTGAAGTCTCATGGAAAATGCCTGAGGGCTCCCCATGATGGGGAGTCAGTGTGAAGTGAAAAAACATCTCCACTGAGCCCACACTGGTGCCTCAGTCCCTCCAGAACCACTGTGCTGGTGCCTCCCTGAGCCCTCTCACCTGCACAGCACACCCAGAGCCACGGGCAGCACCTTTCCAGGGGGCTCCAAGGAAACAACCCAGCACTTTCTAGATGAATGTGTTGTCAGGAATGTAAATGGCATTAAAAAGCCCGTGTGAGCACTCCGCTGGTAACACACTGCTCACATTCCTCAACCCAACACAAATCCATTTGAATGCATTTCTTGTGCCCTTTTATTTGTGAGGGGAAAGTCTCCCCCATTCTCTGGGTGGATGAGAGCCTCTGCTTTCCCTCCTAATCTTGACTGCCTGTTATTAGCAACCCCACTTACAGAATACCCCTTTGCCTTATATATCCCCAGTACCCCAGTTTTCCATGGGCACGTGGCAGAGGAAGACACAGAGCACTCAATTAGTGGCATTTCAATGTGCCTTTTGCAGCACACTCCTACACTTGGGATAATCTAATTACACAGGGCAGAAACCTCACACAACCGTATATTTTCCTTAGACCCTGTTGCCACCAGCTACTTTTACTCCTCATTGAAACAGAGTCCCCCTCTTTTTTTATTTCCTCCTCCTTTTTTTTCTTTTTTTTTTTTCCACATCGTTAAAAATTTATTATTTAGACTGATGATGACATCATCTGGAAAGGGACCCAGGCTGTGGTCATCAGGGCCTTTTTCTGCATTACAGAGAAGCAGTTTCTCCTCTCTCCCTTGCAGATCATTAATTTTTAAAATAGAGCTTTGCTTTAAATATATACAGCTCATTTTGCTTTCAACTGATGAGTCAGAGGAGCTGTCTTTCAACCAGGTCAGGTGCCCCCTGTGCCATGCCCCCTGCCCAAACCAGCACACACAGACCCCAGTGAAGCTCTGGCTTCAGGGCCCTGCATGGAACAGGAGGGAGTTTCTGTGTAAATAAATAATTGTATTTACAGGCTGCCCAGCTTTGCTCTGCCATTCATCCTGAAGTGGCTTGGAGAGCACAAGCCTGGCCCTGCAGGTGCTCCTCAGGGATGGGATCTCATCAGCTTTGCCTGCAGATATTTTGTTTAAGGGAAGACTCTGAAATGCAGCTCTTCCACAAGGAGTGTGAGCAGGTTTCAGCCCAGTATGGGTGTATTTCACCACACAACATTGAGTTTTTTTGTGGGGATTCTTCCATGAATCCTGACACTGCCCTTTTCAGCGCTGTGGTTTCCTTTCCCCTGCAGGCACCAAGTGAGGTCTCTGCATTATCTGGAGGATTACACCAGGGGCAGACAAAGTGAATGCTGATTGTGGGATGCACTGCTGGCATCCTAAACCACATCCCTTCCAACCAGATGGAGCAGGCAGACGTGCAGGGGAGCACCTCTGCTCTGCAGGCTGCCTGAGAGCAGCACCAGCCCCTGAGGCAGCACACAGAACCCTCCAGGAGATGATGGCACAATCTGACATGGGCACCTCACAGTGGGACCTAGGAGGGAGCAGATGGAGCCTGGAAAGGGACAAGCTGCACAGAGAGGTTGGACTTGATCTTGAAAATTATTTTTTCAGCTTAAATGATTCTGTGGTTCTGTGAGCTGCCTGTAATGTCTTTGTTTGCAGGGAAACACCTCTGTTCCTGCAGAGCCCATCATCCAGATCTTGGCTTGACGGAAGCAGGAGCTCTGGGTAGCACAACTGAATTCATCCACCTAAACTTTAATTCAGCCCTAAATCTACAGGTACTGGTTGTTCCTTGTATTACCGGGGGGGAATCCACAATTTTTTCTCAACTGCAGCTATTTCTTCACCTCTTATATACACAAATCCCTGCAAGCGTTTCTCTATTTAAGGCAGTATTTTCCTGCTCCTTCAGACAAAACAGATTTTATCACCCCAATGCACACCCAGGTATTCACAGAAGCACAGGGAATCAGGATGGATGTTCAGCCACCTTGGAAACACTTTAACAACCCACAGCAATTGAGGAGGAAGGGACAAGATGAATCTTATCTGAATGAGGATGCAGGACTCTCTCAGAGACCTGGCTGTAAACACCACTCACATTTAGATACCTACCTTAGCCTCCATTGTGAGACTCTTGTACACTTAGTGATCAGAAAAATAAAACCAAACTTCCAGGAGGGAAGTTAGAAAAGAAGCTTAATTTAGATGCACTCTCCCTTCATTGACTCAATGGAGAAAGAAAGTGATGGAGAGAGCCTCCTAAACAAGGTGTTATAAATAGCTGCCATCAACACATGGGAGAGACTCACTTGGATATGTGTCTGACCAGGGCAAGGTTTGCTCATCCAGCACGGTGATTGCAGCCACGAGCTCTTTAATGAGTGCAAGCGGCTTCAGCTTTGGTTTTAGGTTTACTCCAAGCACAACAGCAGCTCTCAAGCCGTGCTGCTGCACGGGTTCAGGATAGGTCCATGAAGAACAGTGCTCCCCATTCAATCGTGTCCAGCTATTACCTTCTTTAACGCCTTGTTTTTCCCTGAATTTTCCACATCCTAGAACAGGCCCATCCCTTAACTTGTGAGCACTCAGAACCTTCTGAAACCCTAGCATGGAATGCATGGGTTCAGGTTGAAGAAAAAGGATTTGATGGTCCTTTATTACATTATTGTATTATTTTCCATAACTCTCCAGCAGACAAGGAAGGCTGTCAGAGCACATACATAGAAACCAGTGTCACACTTCTCCTCTGAGAAGCAAATGAAAAGGTCAGAAGCATGAACTGGCTGTTACACGGACATGTGTTGTAATATTTTCTTGGCCTCAGTGATCCAGTGACACAGTTCAACAAACTCTGTCAGAACAATCCACAATGTGCTCCTCGCTCTCCAAATCCTGCTTTCCCCTCCAGCATCTCCACCTGACTGCTTGCAGGTCATCAGCTCCCTCCCCACCCTCTGGGCTTCCCAGGGATGAGCTACAGAGCGTGCAATAGCCCTTCCTTTTGGGCTGAAACAAAACAAAACAGATGGGAGATGGAGATGAAACAATGAACAAAAGGAGACGGCGCAAATGTGTTTCACTGCACTTAAAAACTACAAGAAGTATTCTCCAAACACAATTTCTCCAGGGAAGTGCAAGGGCAGGGAAGGGAGGGTAAAACGCCATACGGAAAGGAGCAGCCTCTATCAGGGTACAGGTAGGCTCTATACTATGGACATTTTTAAGGAAAAAAACCCCAAAATCTCTAATTCAAATGATAGCAGTGCACCCCTTTCAAAACTCAGCATTTTACCTACACCTCCTGGCTCTGATTCTGCTGTTGACTCTGAGGCCCTTTTTGCTAGATGTCCTGCTGTCCTGCACAGAGGATACCCTCTGCCACCTCTACCATGACCCCTCTGCCCCCTCTACCACCACCCCTCTGCCCTTGCCCAGGGCCTGCTGTTCAAACTCTCTCAGCCCCACCGTGCAGGAACCATCCCATTATCTGCCACGAGCCTGTGAATTGGGTCCTAATTGTGCTGCTGGAGGAGAGAGGAAGGTTTTATATGCAGCAAAAAGAAGTTAAAATGAATTAGATTATGGTCATATTAATTCAGGGCACCCACCCAATCCTTTCATTAGCTTGATTCTCCTGCTGCTGTAGCAATCTATAAATGTTACAAGCTTTAAATGCTCTATGTACTTTAAGCTTTATAGGAGACTACTACTATTAACAGTTCCACAAGTTGGGAGGAAAGGGAGATGCTATTCAGGGTTATATACGAGCCTGTCAAGGCCATGAATGTACAATCTTATGCTAAACGTTCCCAGAACTTGGGATGAAGCTTCCAGATACTTCATCTCAAACAGCTCCCAAGGTGACATCTGAGGCAGCATTTCCAAGACTGCTCAGGTCCCACCAGCAGCGTGTGACACTTTCCACCTTTTTGGCCATTCCTTGCCTGGAATGAAGATGTCACATGAGTGTGACCACGTCCCAAAAACACTGAGCGATTCAGCTGAACCCTTCCCCCTGCAGCCCAGACAACCACAACCATGTGGTTTTCAGGACAGCTCCTTGAACTATTGAACTCTACTATTTTTTTTCTTAGTGGGGGAATTAAGTGGACTTAGTCACACAGAGCTTCAGTCAGGGGTCTTTGAAGAGAGGAGCTGGCAGTGATAACACTCCGTGTGGATGTGTGGGGAGGCATTTTTTCCTCTTAGTCCTTAATACCATGTTCAGCTTCTCAATGAGAAATAAAACAGGGATGAGGGCAACAGCCTTCCCATGGAGACGAAATCACTTCTTCCTAATCACCGTTGGAGCCTCAGCAGCAGGAGACCATCGGGTCACCACCTAATACCTTTTCCAGTCATAAATTTCTAGGTATCTCTAATAATGGGATATCTCAATTTACTGGAGCTGGGCTTTTTTTGTCTGTTAGTTTTTCTCAGAACAGTCTTATGGAAAAACAACTTCTTCACGAGCAGCACCAAGAATATAGGGGAGTTTTATCTCAGCCACTGACCAACCATAAATTCCATATTTACACCTATAGCTAGATGGGTAAACAAGTAAGTATAGTCATTTTAGAAGTCAAATCTCCATTAAGTTTTCTGTAACTGAAGATGAGATGGAAGCACATCAGCATTAAGTCTCGGCATGCTTTCCAGGAACACAACTGTGCTGTTTTTTGTTACCTTCCACAAACAAATCAGGACAGAAATTAATCAGTGATAGTTTCTCTCCCATTTTATAAATGAAGAGCATTTCCCCAAGCCAATGTTTTCTGCCATTATCAGCAGATGCATTATAATCAGATGCCCATTCTCAACCTTCCACCTCAACAAGAGAAAGTCTCAAAACACCCGTTTCAGGGTACGGTACATTTCGTAACCAAAACACACAACTGCAAAAGGAGAAAAAAAAAAACCAGAAGCACTTGCTCACAGTAATAACTATTTTCCTTTCCTCTTAAAGCAACACAATGAAGCAATTACTGTACTCTGGGCTTCCAAGGGCTTCTGCAGCCAAAGCAATTGGCTGGGAGGCTTGGAGGGGGCTGGAGCTGTGGCACAAGGCAAAGAAACAACTCCTACCAGATATGATTCACTGACAACAAAAACATCCCCATGGTACCTCTTGCTTTTCATGGGATGAGGACAGGTTTTCCACCAGCAGGGTTTTTTCAGATTAGAGGAATTTTTCTGTAATGGGAGTGATGACATAGGTGTCGGTATGAAAATAGGAAGGACCTCAAAGGTTACAGCTAAGCTGGGAGTCTCCTTGTACCTGGAGCGTCACAAAACCTCAGAAAACTCCTCGTGGTCCCAGGAGGACGCCCTGCATGGGAAACCCTTTAATTTACAGGAGAAAGGAGAATACGTCCATGGGTAATTATCTCTCTGGAATTACGGAGAACGTAACGGAGAATATATGAATAAACATAGACTGGTCCTTGTTAGGAGTCTATTGCTGGACACCAGGCACAGGGAACCAGCCCATTAGACCAAGGAACATCATATAAATTAGAAATAGATTAAAGAACATCGTGTAAATGTATTCAGTCTCCAGGCAACAAATTATGTGACTCATCAGACCCACTTTATATGTATATATTCTAAAACATGTCTTCAGTTCCGATGGCCTTTGGCACACAACTTTGCTATGAGTGTGCCTCTAAATCTGTATTTGTTTTAAAAGTATTAAAAAGGCAGAATTGGCAGCAACTTCTCCATTTAGCTTGCTTGGCACTTTCTTTTAGAAAAGGTTCATTAAGCCTTTTTTTTGGAAACTTCGAAAAATTATGAGACAACCGCTATAAAATTAAATTGAAGGACAGGCAGGTGGGAGAGAAATACTATTACCATTTTTCTCCATGTCAGCAGGCACTAATAGTTCAGTGTTTTATATTATAACACATGAGCTTTCGTAATTGTCTCCCAGAGATGAAAGTCTGATGAGACAGAGCCGAGGCTGGGGGTGTTTGAGGTTTCTGCCTGTCATCCTGTGGAAGTTTTCTTAATATCCAGGTTGTTGTATCTCAGTGGGGAGCCTGGTGCCACAACACTGGATGCACTTAAAGGTTGTGTGGGTCTGAAAAATGATTCAATTATTGTATAATACATTTGAAGCAGGATTTCAACATGAGGTTACGTGTTTTTTGTGACTTTGACTCACACATGGTGCTCCCAGCTCACGATGAGTTCAATCAGAGATGTGAGTGGTTGGTGTGTCTTGGAGCCAGACTTTTTTAAACCGTCACTCAGTGGGTGCTATTCTTATGAATAACAGCAGATCATTTCTTCTATCCCCCCAGTCATGCCAACACAATAAATGGAATGGTCATTTTATGCCCAAAATGTGCTTTGGAGGAGTAAACAAAGAGCAGCATGAAACTAAGATGCAAAATGTTAACATTGCCTGACTTTTTTTTTTTTTCTTTTTTAACAGGCAACAGAACAATGTCAAAAAGCCTAAACACTAATATAACTGCCCTTTCAAATTAATGAATTAATAAAAAAGAGTAGGTTTAGATTAGGTAATGGAAAAGAATATTCCCTGTGAGGGTGGGNTTAATATTGCCTGACTTTTTTTTTTTCTAACAGACAACAGAACAATGTCAAAAAGCCTAAACACTAGTATAACTGCCCTTTCAAATTAATGAATTAATAAAAAAGAGTAGGTTTAGATTAGGTAATGGAAAAGAATATTCCCTGTGAGGGTGGGCAGGCCCTGGCACAGAGAAGCTGTGGCTGCCCCTGGATCCCTGGCAGTGCCCAAGGCCAGGTTGGATGGGGCTTGGAGCAGCCTGGGACAGTGGGAGGTGACCCTGCCATGGCAGAAAGGGGGATGAGATGAGTTTTAATTTCCCTTCCAACCCAAACCACTCTAGGATTCTATGTTTCTACGAATATGCCATGGAAGAAAGGTCTATTAACCCCAGATTTCTGGTACTGGATAAAATCAGACCTAGACAGAACAATTCATTAAAGAGAAACCCATGGCATTGGCAGGAATAGTACAGGCTGTTGAAAAAGGGCAGGAAAATGCATAAAACTGCTGCAGTAACATCACTTATAAAGACTGTTATCTTATAAAAATACGAGGAAATATAAGAAATTACAACAGCATACAAAAGTTAAAGCTAAAAAATGCCATTGCAGGCCAACATTTTCTATCCCATCTGACACTGCTCACAAATTTTGTGCACTGAGGAGTAGGACAGCAGAGAAAATAGGAAAATATTTTCTTACTTTTTTTCTTTTTCTCCAGATCTCATAATTTTGATGGTATTTAGAAGAATGAGAAGTTTCTATCACCTCAGCTCATCAGCTAAACAACAGCCAGTGCAGCCTAAACTTGACATATTTCATCTGTGGATGTTTCCCCCTCCTAAAACAGACGTGAAGAACCTAAAATGTTCTCATGCAAATGGCTACGTCTTCCTTTTATACGCCTGATTTTGAAAATGGTACCTTAACTGAGCAGCAAGAATCCCACCTGCCTGTCACCAACACATCACCTGCTAATGCCAGATTGAAGTGGAGCAATACACAGAACTGTCTTAAAAGATCTGCTGATTCATTAATGCTTATGCTTTCCCTTCAATAGCAAATATCTCCTTTTGTCTCAAATAAACACATGGAAATAAAGCCACCCTTAATGTCAATAAATTACGTTTTGTGTACTTCATTCTCATGCCAATGGGAAAGATGTTGTGAGAAGAGTAGTTTGAGAATGGTCAAAGAGAATTGCAATTAATCTGCCAGAAAGAGTTATGGTAAATATTATTATTATGATTATTAATGATTTGTAAAGAGCTGTAAATCTCCATGACAGTAATTATGATGTTTTGTATATATAAATTTGGCATTCTGCATATACAAGCACTTGGGTTTGAACTCTTCCTAGATCATTAGGAAATTAGAGGTCATCTCATCGGTCACTTGAAAAGTAATTTCCTGCAGATTTTCAGGCCATTCTCAGATTTATCCTCGCTGTAAAAAGCTACCAATGATTTCTCCCCCGGCAGAGGAGCTCACACAGAGGCTGTAGTTAACATCCTGTTCAGTGCAGACACCCAGCCCTGCACAGGACACAGGGCTTGGATCCCCTCTGGGTCAGTCACAAGGGAAAACAGAGTGGGTACAGCCTGCCAGGGATGAGGAGGTGGCAGGCTGAGGGCCCATGTTCATGTTGGTAGAGTTTCCCAAAATAAACTGATTCTGTGGAAAGTACTCATTTCCAGGGGCCTGCTCCAGGCTGTGTGTCACTTGATGCATTGAGAGGAGCAGTGGGATTGCAATGATCTGCTGGTCTCATGCCAATCCTCCATGGGAGGAAATGCTCCAAAAGAGGGTTCTGCTGCTTCCCAGCTCTATTTCTCAATGTTTGGACTCAGACCTCTGGAAATCTGTGATTCTAGGTCAGGAATTCCCATAAAGCATGACTTGCTGTTCAAAGGGTTGCCCAGAGAAGCTGTGGCTACTCCTGGATCCCTGGAATTGTCCAAGGCCAGGCTGGATGGACTTGGAGCAGGTTGGGACAGTGGAAGGTGTCCCTGCCCATGGCAGAGTTGGGATGAGATAAGATTTAAGATTCCTTCCAACTCAAACCATTCTGAGATTCTATGAAAGAGGCAGCTCCTCCCTCCTCCTGCAGAGAATCAATAACCTTTCTGCTGGCAGTGGTTCAGCTGAGTTTGGTGCTCTGCCCTCCTTTTCAGTAGATTCCTCCTCTGGTGATAAGTAAAAAGGACATTACAAGTCAATTCCATTGCAGATTAAACCCAATCACCCTCAGCTCAGCTAAATCAGCCCTTTCTGCAGTCTGAATGCCAGCCAGAAACAATTCCCCTATTCCATCTCTTCCACTAGAACACCCTACCTCTCATCCCAGCCACAGGTTCTGCTCCCTGCACTCCTGGGAGCAGCCATGGCATGTGCAGGGGGACACAGAGTTTGCAAACACTCAACAAAACACAGTTTCTATCAAGGAATGCTCACTTGGAGGTTCAACCCCTGGCAGAGACTTAGAAACCAAGCAATAATTCTGATGTTACATCTCACTATACAATAACAGGGAGTGCCAGAGCAAGCTGGGATCTGACATGACATTATTTGTCTATCAAAAAAAATTAAAAATATAATAAAATCAAAACCACTGGGAGCACTTTACCCACTCTATTATGACCGAGTTCAATAGCTCTGTGATTCCAAACTCTGGAGTGATGGCTTTATGAGGACATCAAAAGCACTGAGCCTGACCAAGCCTCCTGGATACAGGCACACTTCTCCTACAAGGAGCCACAGGCGGCTGCAGGCAGTGTCCACTGAGAGCTTCCCAAAAGAGAGCCCTTCCTGAATTATGAGGGCCCACACACACACACACACACACTCAACTTCACAGCCCATTGCTTTCCCAGGAGCGGAGTCTGTGCTGTCTGCACCGAGGCAATATATCTCTTTATGGCCTGCCAGTGACTTTACAGAGAGATAAACAAAGCTTTTAAATCAAAAGGAGACGGAGCAGAGGAAAAAAAGTTTGGCACCCCAGGAAATAACGCCGCTGTTTGTGCTTTAACCCTTCATGAAAAACAGGGGAGCAGGGAGTTTCTTATGCAGGATCTGCCAAGGGAATGACCACAAGAGAAACAGGAACCCAAGGGTGGAAATTCAAGGAATTCTCCTAAATGTTAACAATTACGTTAATATCTGTGTTCAGTGAAGGGAAGGACCTGCATTCATTTAAAATACTCTGAGAGATGGATATGGCACCAAACTGAGCTGCAGGACGTGCCAATGGTTTGAGCTGTAGGATAAATGGCCTTAAAGTAGAACAGTTGGAATTTTCTATTAACCAAGGACATGTAATAAATTTGCCTTACCTGAATTAACTGTAAGTTTGGGGGGGCAAGGAGGAACATCAACTTCATGTGCACAGCATCAAGAATGAGAGTGCTATCAAGGTAAAGTCTGTGGGGGTTCTGTGAAGTAAATAACAGCAAAATAATACCAAATCACCACATACTGCCCTGATCTGCTTTTCAGCTGTGGAGCCTTTTGGACAGGCAATGTCACACAGATCCTCCATTTGCTCCATCAATGACTGGGTTAATCTTTTCAGAATTGAATGAAAAGTTGAAATCTTTAAAGGAATAGAAATCCAGAAGTACTACAAGGAAAGAATCAGGAGGACTCTAAGTATTCTATTGGCTCATTTCTTTAAAACCTTCATCATTCCCCTGCCACACAACATGTTTCACGGATCTAGGCCACAATGTGTACATTTGGTGCTTGGAGAAGGTTTAAATCCATCAAAAAACATCTCTCCCTCTTCACCCATGGTATCTGAAAATTTCTTCACCATTTCACTGAAAAGTGAATGTGCTTGAGGTTTCCTTTCATTGCCACCTAGAAAATGTCTGTCTGTAAAGACAAAAACTTCTCCTTTGTATCTCAAGAGGAATATTTGGGATAGTCCAAATATTGCTCAGCAGCTTCTGTTGTACGAAAGTGAAAGGAAAGTTTGTGTGGACAGATTTCACAGGACCAGCTCATTTAACTCAGGAAAAAAAAAAAAAAAGAAAGAAATGGTGAGAGTTTGTCACTCATATAATCCAGGCTCTGCTTTTTTGTACCAACTAGATCATGCCAGATGCTTTGAGAGGTGTGCACAAAGGGTTTGAAAAGCCACCAATTGGTACATGAAAAATGTTATTTATGCCATTATTTCTTCACCTTCAGCCCCTGTTAGCAGGGAAAAAGCCTTCCACGTACAAGGGAATATTTTCTAAGAAGGCAGGGGATTTCACTAAAATTCCAACCCATGTGAACCTGTCCTACATCCACCTTCCCAAATCCCAGCCCAGGCCAGGCTGCTGCTTTAAGTCTTGTTTCAAACCAGGTTCCTGCATAAGATGATTTGCAAAATTCAGAGCTGGAATGGGAATGAAGCTGCAAATCCTTCCCCACCTGCTGGGATGCTCAGAGCTTTCCCTCACTCCAAGTGCACAGCAGCTGAACCTCACCAGCTTCAGAGGGGACAGATCCTGATTCTACCTAGGTAAAAGTCCAAGACCAGGAGCCTAAACTCAGACCAAAGTAAAACAGACTTTCCCTTCTGGCCCTGACCACAAACCTCTCCAGAGCAATCCCATCATCTCAGCACAAAAGGCTGCTTTTCAGTATTTCTACCTGTTTTCACAAGTATTTTCACCCCAAACTTGAAACACATAAAAGCAATTCCATATTCTCCTGTTTTGTTTTGTTGTTTTTTTTTTTCTTTTCTTTTTAAATTATTATTTGCAGAAATTTGGGGTGGTTTCTTTCTCTCTGATCGCAGCTGAACTTCCTACTGGCCCAGGGGGACTAGAGAGCAATAACTTTAAATGGCCTCATAGATGCAGCCAAGGCCTCAAGCCAGCACTAATTTCCAAACTTGTTATGCTGAAGGGAGAAGGTGAAGGGAAAAAAGGGAAAAAAGGCAAAGAGTAAGAATGCAAACCAGAAAAACCAGAAATATCCCATAATGTTAGTGAGAATTGGAAAGTCCTGTTGGTGGTTTCAGTGACAGGTTTAAGTTTTTACTAAAAAAAAAAAAAAAAAAAAAAAAAAAAGAAAAAAAAATTTGTCGGGTTAAAAA
>VXBB01012396.1:49067-61052 GCA_013399915.1 Illadopsis cleaveri
AAAAAAAGAAAAAGAAAAGCAGAAGAATTTGGACAGTTTAAAATGAAAGTGAATATTTTCCCTCAGACACAGAACATCTTTGTGACATTCAGGCCTTTGCGCACTGCAGGCAGGATGGAATTTTACTGACCAAATACAGCATCGTCACTACATGAGTACAACAAACATTTATGAAAACATATTAAACATGTCATAAATTAACTGAATTTGGGAGCTGTAAACACTCACTTGAACTTACAGCTCTTTGATTTCGCCAGCATATCCAGATACGTGGATATCCAAATTCACCCCTTAACTTGGGAAATTAGTGGCTCTTTAACTCCTTTTGCATTTTCTAAACTCCACTGGGCCCATTCGGTCTGCTCCCCACCCCCTTCCGTGACAGTGGGTGAATATTAAACACACTGGGAACAAGGAAATATTCTGCAACACCTTCCCAAAACCTCCCACTTTCCAAAGTCAGGCTTTTACAACAGTGGGGGAAAAGATGGATTTTCAGCAAGTGCTATTTAAGACTAAGTAAAACTTTATATCACACGAGGAGCAGACACAAATCAAAGCAAAACTCCAGGAGGAATTTAGCAAGGAAGTATGGAGTTACCCACATGTATGTTTGGCCAAGAAAATGGAGATACTCTTGTAAAGAGCAACGTGACCGCAGTGCTGGGCCCGCAGCACCACGGGCTCAGCTCTTCTACTGCCAAAGGAGATGGAGTCTGGAGCTCAAGGCATGGATTATGGACAGGAGCAGCACCATTCCCCTCCCAACAGGTCTCTGCCATGGCCAGGTGTCGCCCTGATTTTTCAGCCTTCTGAGGTTTTCATTCCTGGACTGGAGAGTTCTCACGCATTGTAACAAAAACAAAGAGTGATCTTTGGTAAAAACATTCCTTTCCAGGGGGAAGGACAAATTGATGGACTGCTGGTTTGACCACTGGGATCAGAGGGATGTTTCTCTCGTCCCCCAATCCTTGACCAAATCCCAAAAACTATATAAGTCGAGATCTCCAAAATAAAGTCCCTTTTCCTTTGCATCTCACATCCTGAGGGTGAGTGTGGCTCTTTTTGTGTCCTCTTGTGACAGCCAGGGATGGGGAGGATGGCTGGACTGCTCACAGCACAGCACTAGAAGATGTTGGCATCTTCCCATTGTTTTTTTCATCGCTGTGTTGCCTCTCCTCTACCTGCACATCCAACCTTCCCACCCAGCACCATGGCCCAGGAGGAGCCAGCACTGCCCTCCTTCTGATCTGGATTTCTGTGCTTGGAGGGAGTCATGGAACCCCAGAATCAATGAGGTTGGAAAAGCTCTCCCAGACCATCGAGTCCAACCTTTGCCTGGTCCCCACCTTGTCCCCAGCCCAGAGCTCTGAGTGCCACCTCCAACCCCTCCCCAGCCCAGAGCTCTGGTTGTCACCTCCAGCCCTCCCTTGGACACCTCTGTAGGAGTGTACTTTATAGTAGCAGGTGTTTCTCTATTAGGAAAGGATTTGGGGTTCACTCTTTGTTTTACTTATGAAGCAAAGAATTAGAAACTTCGATGATTTTCTAACTATGATTGGCTACATTTTAGCACAGAGACACTTGTTAGATGGCTTGAACTGTACTTTAAGTCTTATAGTCTTAAAACAAAAAATACCTATTTTTATTAGTTAAGACGTTAAGAAGCTCTCTTTAATTGTTGCATACCTAAAGGACAGCATGAAGATTCTTGGGGTATTTTGGGGGTGTTTCAGCAGGTGTAAGGGTCCTCCTCGCACCTTGCNTGGACACCTCTGTAGGAGTGTACTTTATAGTAGCAGGTGTTTCTCTATTAGGAAAGGATTTGGGGTTCACTCTTTGTTTTACTTATGAAGCAAAGAATTAGAAACTTCGATGATTTTCTAACTATGATTGGCTACATTTTAGCACAGAGACACTTGTTAGATGGCTTGAACTGTACTTTAAGTCTTATAGTCTTAAAACAAAAAATATCTATTTTTATTAGTTAAGATGTTAAGAACCTCTCTTTAATTGTTACATACTTAAAGGACAGCATGAAGATTCTTGGGGTATTTTGAGGGTGTTTCAGCAGGTGTAAGGGTCCTCCTCGCACCTTGCATGTTTTTTTCTCTTTTGTTTAGTTTCGTTTGTTATTTTTGTCTTTATTAAAACCTTTTATTTTTTTAAACACTTCTTCTAATACTGTTTCATTATTTTTTATTAGCTATTTCTGAGGCTGCTAGCTACCCTCAGAAATGACACACCTCCCTGGAGCCAACAGCATTCTGGCCCCACACAGATTCCATCACACCTCCAGGGATGGGCACCCCAAACCTCCCTGGGCAGCCTGTTTCAATGCTTAACAGGGAAAAAAATAGACAGGGCTGAAGCAAAACAAAAGTTGGTTCAGCTTAATGCTACAAACACAACACAGAGTTAAATCTAAACTGAGGAGGTCTGGCAGGTAATTCAGATTTGGTCCAAAGGGAGCTGCACAAAGCAGCATAATATGCCCAAAGGTGTGAGGAAATGCAGAGTATAAAAATTAACAACTCTTTCTATAGTATCAAATAAGGGGCAAGGAAAAGAGATCCTGTGTTCTTGCACTTTGCTCTCTTTCTGTCCTGCCCTCAAGCTTTCCAAATTCACTAGAGAGAGACTCTGACGATAAAAGATATTTTGGTTTGAGGTTACATGTCTTGCTTCCCCTGGAAAAGGCAGCAAGCCACATTGTCTCATTTTAATCTCAACAATTAGTCTTCCAGGCCTTTTATTGCCTTAGGTGACTCAAAGCTGAGTCTAGATTCCTAAATCAGGGCCATCAAATCCAAAGTTTAACTGCAGATGAAACAACCCATGTTAGATCCCCCAAAGGCTGCCACTAAAGTCAAGGAAATTACTGCTACTGCTTTTAGCTCAAAGTCTTCCTGTCTGCCTTGGACAACCCTGAAAGAGGACTAGAAAGAGACCCAGCACAGCAAAGCAGTAAAATGTGGTCAGGAACAGCCATAGCAGGGGCTCCCTGGAACAGAACTGGAGGGCTGATGGGACAATTAATGCTGGGTGACAAAAGTGCTTCTGCATTGCCAATGGCACACGAGCCACTTCAAACCCTCTGTAGGACAGCAATTTCCAGGCCTCTCACCCCTATTGATTTCTCACTGATTTGGATTGGAATCAGAGCCCAGGGAGCAGTCAAAGAGTCCCTTAAGCTTCAAGTGCCTGTGGAATGTTTAAAACACAGGGACAAAAACATCTCAGGTGCCCAGCTCCCTTCCCCAAACTGCATTTTCTTTGCCTGCCTTCTTTCTTCTTGCCTTATTTGACAGAGAAAAACAACTAAAATCTGGGTCAGGGTACCTAAACCTCCCCAGAGACCCCTCTTTGCACACAGAGACCCAACCCCACACACAGGAGGACAGTGCAGAGGCAGCATTTCTCTTCTGTGGCAGGAATTTGTGACCCTGGGACCAGATGTTGCCTCCTAATGTGCACATGCATCTTTTCCCTCCAAATGCCGGTTGCTCCTGTTGGTCTGATGCCAAAAACCCCCTCAGGAGACACACACACACACACACATCCCTCCCCTGCTTTTCACCTCCCTGCACTGGGGTAAGCTGGGAGTAATTTTTTAAACATCATAATTGCCTGGGTACAACCGCGAGTAAATCCAGCTCGGTATGCCAAAATGGACTGCAGGTTTAGGAAAATATATCTAAATAAATAAAATCAAAACACCCAAACAACAAAAATAGTCATAATTTCTCAGCATTTTATATCAGCTGTGGGCCCATGCAGCAACTAAGGCAATTTGGTCAAAAAAACAGATGTTAACTGAGGAGATGCATCCTGCACTGCAGGTCCTTGGAAGTAATGAACAAGCTGTGCTAAGAGTCTTGTGCCTCTAAATTGCCTTTGGAGGAAAATTATCCCTGAGAGTGAAGACTGGAAGATATTTGGGGCAGGGACTGACTCAATTGCTCTTTGTGTAAGGATGCTGATGTCCAGGCATTAATTTCTAATTGCAAACAAACAAACAAACAAATTGGAGTCAGAAAAAAATCTCATTGTAGAGATATTCTATCTAGGAGAGTTGGAGTTTTGGAGATGCCATTCCCAGTCCTGCCAGGTACCCTCTAAAAATCACTTGAACACTCTGAACAGGATGTTTCTGTGCAGTCTCATCAGATGGCCTCACTTCACTGCAAATCTTTTTGCTCCCAATGTGCTTTGACATCCCCAAATAAAGGTGCTCAGTGTGCACAAACAAACAAGAGGACAAATTGCTGCTCAGCAGCTTTAACCTTCTGTAGTGAACCAACCCTGAGGAGCACAGGAGGTGCTGCCATGTGAGTGAGAGTGAATGAGCAGAGGCACATCCACCACAAAGCCCTGTTCAACCAGGAGCTCACCTGAGAGCAGTGATGTTGCTGGGGGAGACACCTCCACCCCTCTGTTTTTTTGGAAAGTGCTTTCCCAGGTCCGTCCTTTGCCAGGCTGATCTGAGGCCAGTGAGGAACATGGTAAATTGTTCCTTTTATTTTTCATCTCTCCCATACATCTCGTCCCTAACAACCTTGGCTGCAGCCACATTCTATTTTTTCCCCTTACAATTGTTTCAATAGATTCTTTATGGTTTATGGGTTGGTTTTTGGTGTTGCTTCCCCCCCGCCCCCCCTCCCTTTAAACTGAAGCCTGAAATATGCTCTGAATTAAGAAAAAGCTCCATGTCACTGGGGATTGGACTGCTGCTGAACTGTTCCGTGTGTGAGTGTGTGTGCACACAACCTCCCGGCCAAAAATGCCTCAGGGGCTCTCCCGAACTGTTGGGGTCCTAAAAAGGGTCCATTTCTCCCGACTGGCCACCCCCTGAACTGGCTGGGAGGGGGGCAGAGCTCTCTCCATCCCCACTAGCACCACGCTCCCTCTCTAGCACATCTGTCCAAGCTTGCTCACTGCTGGCCCTTCCCTTCCCCATATGCTACAGGCATTTTTGGCCTGGCTGAGTCCTCAGTGCATTAAGCAGGAGGCCCCTGGTTCAAAAAATCTCCCCCAGTTACAATGTGTAGTGCAGCAGGAGTGATGTGTGCAAGCAGAGGGGTGAGAAGGAGGGATCAGCTGGGAGGAATAAAAACAAAAAAACCCCCAAAAGGTGTATATGGGGAGGGGGAACATCTCTCCTGTTATCTTTATCTGAAAAGAGGATAAAGAAAGGAAAGACTTTCACCGCAGGAAAGTAACACACAGCTTTGGCTTTTAACCTCTTGTGTTCCCCAGGCAAAGCTTGAAGGTGGGATTATTTTAGACAGTCTTGGATGAACCAGTCCAGGGATCCAGAGGTCTCCTCTGTCCACAGCCCCTCTCTCTGGTTAGGGTAGTTTGTGCTGGGATGATGCAGCTGTGCAGCAAAACAACACACGTGAGCACTCAGTGCTGCCCCTCCAAAGCAGGAGCCTTCTGGACATGGCTGGCCCCAAGTTTGAAGCTGGAATTTGGGAACTGGTCAGCACAGCTGGAAAAGGTCCCACCTGGACTGTGCTGGTCCAGCCCAGAGTCGTGCTGGGGCAGCCTGAAATGCTGCACCACCTCCTTCCAAGCACCATCAGGCTACCTAATGCTGCATCCCAGCTCCACAGGCACAAAATCAGCGAGCCCAAGGTTTGGGGACACATCACAAACACACACATCAGGGCTGAGCACTCAGCTTTTGCTCCTCAGACAAATGCTTCCTGCTGCTCAGACACACAAATAACACCACGGAGGGAAGACAGGGTGCTGTGAAGGCAGAGGAGCTGCAAACCTCTGCTGCTTCTCCCAGATTGTCCTTAGGGTGATCTCTTAACAAAAAAAAATTGACTCCAACCTCCAGGTATCCAGCAGCCTCCCAGTGCTGTGCCAACATGACCACAGGTATTTTGTGGGGGATGGAAGCCTTGCTGTGTCTCAGCTTCCCATAATTGCACAGGTTCTGCTTCACAGAGGCCACGAGATCCCTGGGGAAAGGCAGTTTGGAGTGGGATAACAGTGCCAGCCTGCCAGCCCTGCTCAGCCACACCTCACCTGGCAGAGCCTCCCCACCAGGGCAGCACAGACCTGAGGGACACCGCAGAAACGTGCCATGTTGAAAGGGCACAACTGTGTTTTCTTGTTTGTTTTCTCAACAGCATCGTGGAATTTCAAGTGCTGATGGTTTTAGGTATCTGACCTTTCTAGAGGCTGCTCCCATGGTTTGACTCAAAACCATGTGTAACCACTGCTCACATTACCTGTGTGCCTGTTTTAGACTTCTGGGGCATGAACAGCAAATCCCACCCCATAACATAGATATTCTCCTCACAGTTCTACAGTTCTAAAACACAACTAGATCCTAAATTATCCCCCTTTCAGCAATGAGCTGTTCATCCATCTCAGGAAGTTGTAGCTCTCTGTTTATGTATCACTGCACCCCTTCCACTCTCCACAGTTATCTCACAGTCAACTTTAAATAACAAATTAAGCTATTTAAAAACATAAGCATGTTAATTACCAATCACAGCAACACGAAGAAGTAAAACAAAGGTAGAGAAGCATACAGAAACTACCAAGGAAGACTATGAACACAGAGAACAACTATTCCCAGTTATCTACTGTCCAAATAACCAGAGATGAAGAGCAGAGCTCTTCTCACAAACCTGAGGATATGTAGATCAAAAGGCCGGGTTGCACAAACCAGAGAGATGATATAATACAGATTAACCTTGATGAAACCACTTACTCTGCCTTGTTCCTCGCCTGCTGTGAGAAGTGTAGAATTCCCCTTGCACAGGTGTTGGTTGAATAAAACCTTTCATGGCTGTGTGAACCCAGCTGCAACTACAGCATCGTGTCCCTGGAAAGCAGAGTGGGCAAACAATCAACCCTCCAGCTACCTGACAGTTACTAATATTATACTCAGCCTGATCTTTAAATGCATTTACCAGCTAAGATACATGAGCCAGCAGATAGCCAAAGCTGCAGCCTGTTCCCTCATACAGAGGACAACACAAAATCCTCCCAGGCCACCCCTGACAGATGAGTAACTTGTTTTTAAAGACCTCCAAGGAAGCAACTCCAGTAACCTTCTCACTCAGCTTATTTTAGTGTTGAAATGGCCTTGAAACTGGGAAGCTTTTTCTAATATCTCAACTAAATCCTTTCTGCTGAAAATTATGTGAATTCTCTCCTCATTGCTGCTCTGAAGAACAATTCATCACCATTCTCTTTCTAGCAATGTTTTACATATTGGAGGAATGTCTCACATCCTGTCAGTCTTCCCTTCTCTAGACTAAACAAATCCAATTCCTTCAATCTTTCCTCATAGGTTGTGTTTTCCAAACCTCTTATCATTCCTATGGCTCTCCTTTAGTCCCTCTCCAATTTGTCAAGGTTTTTCTTGAACTGGGAGAGCGTAGCCAAGACTGTATGAAGGTTGTCTGAAAAGTAAAATTTACCCCTTTTCTTTTACCTGCAAGCCCCACTCAAACCCTCTGTTGCAAGAATTGTCATTTCTGAAGCAGTTGTATGATGTTTTATCATATTCAGTTTAGCATTTTCCATCACTCTGCACTGTCTTTGTTGTTAAACACTGCTTCCCTTGCAAAGTATTTTCTGATTTGCATTCCATTCTGCACTTGCATTTATTTCACTAACTACTACGATTTGGTTTTATCCCATTTCAGGTTGCCATTTTCACATAACCAGGTATAATAAATTATTCACAGCTCTGCTTCTCTTTTTCCAAAATGCTGAAATGCCACTCAGCATGACCTCAGGTAATTTCATTAATGTGCACTTTGTAATGCCACACAAGACAGCCACTAAAACCCTGAGCTCTTCCCAGCCCAGGGCAGACCCCTGAGGGACCCCCTTTGTTGTGCCCTCCCACCTTGACAGGAAACAATCTACAGCTACTTTTTGAGCCTTAATTTACATCTGGTTGTGCTCTCAGTTTGAAATAGAGTCTGCACCTCTGCTTAGACTACGAAGATGCCATGAATTCAAACTCTTACTGAAATACCAAAAAATAATCATATTCACCTCTTGGTTTTTATTTACCAGTTCATCTCCCTTGCACAGAAATTGTACTGGTTTGACATGATTTGCTCTTGACAAATCTGTATTTGCTGTTTCTTATTAACTTCTAATTCTCTGAGTGCTTGTAACAGCTAATTCTAGAAACTTTTTGGGTATTGAAGTCAGTTTTACTGTTCCATAATCCCCCTGGTTCTCATTTTCCCCCTATTTAAAAATAGAGCTTGTGATTACCCTTCTCTGGGCCTCTGGCTCTACCTTGGTCATCTTGAACTCTGAAAGATAATCTCTAATCACTCTGGGATTGTTGTAGCTAGAGCCTGAAGTACTCCAGGGTCGATTTCATCAGGGTCTGCTGAATTGCAGAACATCTAAATTACCCAAATTTTAGCCAGCATACTCTTTAGCGATTTCAGATGACCCCCTTGTTAAAATTCAATGCATTAGTACACAGCCACGATCAACATTTCTTTTTTATTTTTTGGGAGAAGCAACCAAAAAATGGCATTGAATACTTCATTCTCTGCATTTGTTATTTCCTCTCCTTCCTTTTTAAGTCACGGGCTAACTTTCTTAACTCTCATTGTTTTTATATTTGCATTTATGTTTTTAAGGGGTTTTGACTCAGAGATAGATTTATGGGGGGTAATGTAATGAGAGCAGGATGTGTATTATCTTGAAACTCAGACACTGTCAGCAAACGAGTTTATGCTCGATTTTTGGCTTCAAAATTAACTCAGAACCATTTAAATTAAAAAAAAAAAGAAAAAGGACAACATTTCCTTAGAAATTAACTGAAGTCTAAATAATATAAATACAAAAGCAAAAGTTTTTTGCAGTTCTTTAAGAAAGTTTATCGTGCTGTTTTAACCAGTGTACACAAGCCCATGTGTGTGTTTGCATCTCTGTAGGAGCTGATGACCCAAAGCATTTGGAAACCCAAATTTACACGCTAATGTACTCAATATAAAATCTCCCATCTAACTGAGCGAATCATCTCCAAACACATTTTGTCCACAGATGTCACAGAAAGCAAAGGGAGATGAGGACAAAAGTACACAGTGCACTTGGAAAGCAAAATAACTTAAAGTACTTTTCTTTTCTTCCAAGTGTGGCCATTAGCAAGAAATCCTTGGAAACCTTGAGGGTTTTATGAGGTTTGATGAGCTCTTAATTAGAAATGGCTGAAATTTGAACTGAGGACTTCTGAACACTGTGTCTGGCTGGAAACAGAAGGTTTGTTTCTGCCTGATTTCCTACTTTAAACAGGGTTGTGTGCAAATTTGAATACACCTGGCTAAGGATGATGATGGTGAAGTGGTCTGGTAGCACAGGGCCACGTGTTTCTGATACAGACTGACTAAAAATAATTTCTTGCCAAACTCAGACTGAAACATTCTTTGATCAGAAAAACAGGTAAATGGTTCAAGAAGCAGGTTAGAGGCACCAAGAAAGGAAAGAAGGATAAGGCTGGGTCAGAGGAGGCCGGGGGGGAAAACGTGGAATTTGAGCAATGGAAAGAGTCAGGCAATCACAAAAGCTCTGAAAAGCATCTGGGAAAAAATCCCAGATCCTCAAAGCAAGTGAGGTGCCTCACTTTGGAGGTCTCCAGCCTGAGCTCCTCCAAAGTGGTGCCGGCAAATGTTGCTGGAACGGAGGCAAGCAGGACCCTGCTGATTTCCAAGGCAGCCCTGTTAATTCCTTCAGACAGCCTGGATCCTAGGCACGAGAGAAATCTGGCAGCTGAGCTCTACTGGCCTGCAGCAGGATGATGGAACATCTTCTATCTCCTCTTTATGAGCTCGCAGATCCAGGAACCAAACTGAGGAGCCCCTGGAACAGCTGCAGCTCCCACAGGAGCTTCCACTGGATGTGCTACAGCAGCTCAGACAAAATTCCCTCATGGATCTGATGATTTTTTCCCAGTTTCCAAGCTGTACCTGATATCAATACATTTATCTCCTGCATGAACATCTTAACTGTCTTCTTCTTCTTTGAATTTCAGGTTGTATTTGATTAACTCTGCAAAATATTTTGGGATTTAGTGGGTCTGGAACAACACACACAGAATAGAGGATGATTATGCAGGGTGAACAGAACACGGGCCAGATTAGCAGCTAAACCCGTCAGCCAATCTATTTAAGTCTTCTGTATTTTATTGTGATTTAATTTAATTAAAATATGGTGAGGATTTTCCAGACTACTACATAAAACCAGGATTTCTTATTTCCTGGAAGATTTGCATTATTAAAGGGTCCTGAACAAAAGCACTCAGTATTTTTGGTTAAAACTCTACATTTTCAAGTAATTTCATCTTCTAAAAAGTATCCTCCTCTGATGAGGAGGATTCTTGTTCTCCCTCCTAAGCTGAAACACAAAAGAACCTTACCTATTCAGGGTTAAAGTGACAGTTAGTGAGTGATTTCTTTAAAAAAATTCCAGTTCTAGAAAGGAGATATTGATATTTCTACTAGAAATATTAATGAAAACTATTTGCTAATTTCACACAGCCCTTTGGTGCTGAAGAGCTGCACCTGATGCTTTTCAGGGCCGTCTGTATCTTACAAACTTCTCCACTGCTCTCTCACTCTCTGAGCAGAACCTGTGATCTTAAGGGAAAGAATCTCAGATCAGTGTTTCAATGATAATGTTCCCAGATTTCCTAAGGACAGGGTTCTCCTGTTTGCACATGGATGGACTATCTAAACACTTTTCTTCCCCTCCTCGGGGCACATTATCCCATTGCAAACTGCTGGAAGTGGTTTAGGGAGACCCAGTTTTGGAGCAAGCTGGGAGATTGCGCAACAAGCAGAAGCGCTCTCCTGTAATTCTCAATTCCAACCTTTTTCTCCAGAAAACTGAAGATAAGCACCAGCAGCTGGGCCCTGAGTAAATCCCAGCCATGGAGCCTGTGTAAATACTGAGGTTTCTGGAGGGTGAACTCATGCCAAGGAGTTTTGTGCCGGGAAGGGGGGCAGGAAAAATTCGTGTTCAGAGAGAAACTCCCTCTTCTGGAGCGGTCAGTGGACATGTCCGGACAGGCCCGAGCTCGCCGGGGCCCAAAGCCAAACAAATCTCTGCCCTTTCAGTCTGGCCCCTGTGTTTAAATGAGAGTGCTGAGATCAGAGGAGTGAGGGCTCAGGGATGGGGAGAAGGAGGGAGCTGCAGTGCAGCAGCTCAGCAGCTCTCACACACCAAATACCTTGGCTTTCACTCCGGCACAGGCTGGCGAGAAATCCAGCGCTCAAACCACAGCAGGAACAGAAAAGTGATTTGATTAATGAGCAGAGACACCTTTGTGAGGGGAGGGCTGGGGAGGAAGAGATGAGAAAGCATGCTCTGGAGGCTGGGGATTAATTAAGGACAGCTCTCCAATGCAATACCCACCTACAGAACTGCGTGCCAATTGCAAGGCCTCCCGTAACAATTTCAGCATCTCCTGCCTGTGCTGCTGCAGTTTTGCACACTGAGGCAGCCAAAATTCCCTGCCAGCACCTCCGTCCTGGGGCCATGGGGTCACACAGCCGGGAACAGGACAGCCCACAGGGGACACTGCAGGGATTTTAGGCAACAGAGGTAGTTACAATCACTGGAAACCAAGGGCCAACAATCAGAGGCAAATAGGAGTCAAGCTCCCAGTAAAAATCAGCTTGAACTGCGGCATGGGCTTTGTTGTCCTCAAATGTGCCCTCTGCAGCATAGGGACTGACCTATGGAAGGCTTGTCCGCTCCAAGGTAAACCCAGATGCACAACCAACAGGTTTATTAGTTTTTTCTTCACTCTGGAAAATCTTTAAGCCTCCTTGTAACTTGGTATGTTTGGGTACACACCTGCACCTGGCTGCAACTCCTCTCTGAAATCCAGAGGAATCCGTATTGAGAACAGGGTCTCCCAAATGGATCCTGTTTCAGGTCTTCCTTGGCCTCACATAAAAAAAAAAAAAAAAAAAAAAA
>VXBB01012396.1:61088-78318 GCA_013399915.1 Illadopsis cleaveri
AAAAAAAAAAAAAAAAAAAAAAGATTATTCTGTTGTTGGAATTTCATAAAACTCCATTTTATTTGAGTTTCCAGCATCTCCTATGATCACGGCAGGATTAAGCTTTACCTGTCTTGTAACATTTACTCTGCAATTTTGCAACATGCTGGGCATTAATTACAATGTGAGGGGAACTAAGCCAGCTCCTTTTTTCTGCTATTTTTTAAAATTATTTTTTATTTCTTATACAAAGACAATAGACAAAATCTGCTTTAGAGGGCTGCAGGACAAGTCCTACCCTTTGATTCAGAATACAGTCCCTGAGAAAGTTGCTCTGGCCCAAAAAGGTCAGTTTTTGTGTAACATTATTCTAACTCAAGAGCTTTATCCTAATTGTTTTGATCAGCAATAATTTCTTCTGCTTTGCCATTTTATGGAAATTATGTAAACTAAAAGGACAATGAAGTAAAATGGATTTTGTCAAAGCCACCAAACCATTAGAAAAGATTCATTGCATAATAGATGCCCTTTTCCCCATAGGGAAAGAAAAATACCCTGGCTTCAGCTTAATTTTTTTGTTTTGTCTGTTTGATATCTGATGCCTACCAGAAGGATTTGTAAAGAAACCTAAGACATTTAGCCTCCAATTTAATGGGATTTAAGCATTTACTTCTGCTGGAAATGTTTGAAAACAATATGCTAAGGACCAAATGAACTATTGAGTTTTAATCACCTTCAAACTCTGATACCTTCAACAATAACACATTGAAAAGAGTAGAAAATTATGGGGCTGGAGGTAGCAGAATGCAGCTCGTGCCCTGACTTTCTAAAACATTTCAAGCTATTTAGTCTCAATAATTTCAACTGGGGCTGCAATTACTAAAGACTTCTGAAAGTCAGCTGTCAGTTTTTAAAGTGTTTTGTGGTGCTTTTTTCCCCCCAGTAATAGCAGATGGTTTGGAGACACAGTGGCTTTAAATGCTCACTTGAGGGAATCCTGAAAAATCCAGAAGTAGGAGATTTTTAAAGCTGGCAGTCAATTGATAAGATTTGAGAATATTGTGTGAGGCTGAGCAAAGGCAAAAAGATCAGGAGGAGACAGCGAAGGAGAAAATATGAACAGGCTCTCTCAAAATAACCAGAGCTCTGTGGCAGTAACAGGAGAATAACAAAACCTGCTCGGTGCCTGACTCGGCTCCTTCTGCTCTCAGTCTTGTTGAGTAGCAGCATTAGTTTCACTGAAATCAATCAGGCTGCCCCTGGAGCTGGCTGTTATTTAATTTCACCGAAGAGAAAAGGGCAGAATCAAGCCAGTAAATACTATCACGTTTATAGATATGTTTTGTTATGTTACATGAGAAATAGTAGCATGGGACTGCTGGGAGTTTTCAGACTGATAAAGCTGTTATCGGATTTCTATTTTTCACTGGGGAGCTGCAGCACCAAGAGATCAAGGTCATGTTTAGCAGAAAGAGCTTAACGGGTATTTTACATATGAAGAACTTTAAGCGTTTGGTTAAGTGTTTGTCTGAACTAGAGTCTCTGCAAAGGGCCTCAGACAATAGAGACCAGGCAAAATCCAGAGCACAGAGCCCCAAGTACCTGTTCAGGGCTATAATTGCAAGCCCATGAACTCTTTGCATGGCCAGCTCTATTATTGTCACCATCTTCTTGCCCCTAAAGAACACTTCTGCCCCTTAGAGCTCACTCAGCAAAGGAAAATAAGGAGACACGGGCTCCCAGTTGCTCTCCATTCCTTATCTAAATACAGCCTCTTAGTTCATCAAGAGCATCACACTGTCCTGAGCCTCTCATTTAACAAGACGAGTTTTACCTTAAGTGCTTCAGCGACTCTCTTAGACAAGTCTGAAGCTCTTGAGACTAGTATTAAATGCACTAGGTGTTCCTTGTGCATTACTCAGATCCTTCAAGGAGTCAGCGGGAGAAATGAATATGTATTCTATATGTCAGCTGGTTATATCACAGCCTATCTGTGCCTAATTATGGAAAACAATCTGCCTATGTGAAGTTAACAGGAAAGCTCTAAACAGATGTTGATTAAAGAGTGCCTCTGTAGAGTACTTTTTGAGAGGTCATTTTGCTGAGTTTAGATTGAGATGGATGAAGGTGAGGCGTTTGGCAGGGAATTGCATCTTTGAAGTGAGTGACGAGATCAGGTTTGGGGGTGGCAGCACAGAGGTTGCGGTGACATTCAAGTGGAATATTATGGGAACGAACAAACTAATTCAGGTGAGTGAAAAGCCTCTCCACAGTTGTTGCCTTTCCTTTAAAGGTACATATGGATACAAAGGTTAGTCTGAGTTCCGGGAGGAAAAATTAAGGATCTTTTTGCTGGATATTCAGTTTCCAATTAAAGTCTCTTAAACAATGAGCCTTTAATTTGGCATTAATCCTTCCTTACCTTGTCCCACATGAGGGGGAATATGTTCCATTAACACTTCTTCACAGCCCTGTAGGGCTACTCTCAAAGGTCAATCAACTTACTCAAGAAAAGGTGTGATATTTTAGTACCCTAAACCACTGAAAACAAAGCAGAGTCAAAGCATGGTAAAAATTGTCACCCTAAGTAATTTGCAGTGGAAGGACCCAGTCCTTTGGTGCTGAAAAATTATAAATCTGCTGAGCAGAGGATTTGGTTTGTATATTCAAGCCTCTGTGAAGGTGATGCCCAAGATGGAACAAAAGAAATGCCCACAAGTTCCTCTCTCTGAAGTGGTGTTGGCACTCCTCGTGTCTATCCCAGCAAATTTATTACTTCTCTGAAAACATCCTCCTGTGCTTTATACCTCCTTGTGGAATTGCCACCATTTACTGGTAGCCAGAAGCCATTAGGTGGAGATGTTCCTTTCTCCTTCCCTTTGGTTTCCCCAAACAGAAATCCAATGTACAACAAAGAGCTGTGGATAGGAACTCCACTGAATGTTTGACTGTAAATGAAACCCTCAGTAGCTCATTGCTTGGAAGTAAGAGCAGAGGTTGAAAAGTAAATGCACTTTGTTCAGGGCAGAGCATTGCTAAAATAATTTCTGACAGCCTGTGCCAAAGAACTGAAGTCAACAGACTTGGCTAATCCACCCTGATAAATGCAACAGTTACAAAAATAAATATCTTCAAAAAGCAGCTGGGAGCTGGCCAACATGAACAATCAGACAGCCACACTCAACACCCCTAAACCCTGAAACGGGAGACAGGGAAAATTACCTTTGCAGTGACATTCCTGCCAGGCATGGACAGTCCCTGCTTGCCACCAGCCATGGACACCTCACTTGTGCCTCTCCTATTTCTGTTCCACAGCGCTTTCCATGGGTACCAGCTGTACAGTCAGGGTTTATTTCCATGAGTTCCTGCATCCAAACAATCACCAGCTCTAAAACAGGCCCAGTATTCAGACTCCAGCTCCACAGGACCTTCTGCCTGCTTCGCTGCTTCTTCGGTGTTGTCGTCACCTCATAACTTACAGAGATGGGCAAAACCATTTGAGGTGAATTTTGAAGCCACTGCAACAACACTGGAAATAACATGATGCTCACATTTACTAATTCTGCTGTATTATTTCATGCAGAATGGAGAATGGAAATATAACTTAACTATTTTCTGGCAGTTAATCCTACTTTTTTGGCAACTTACTTCAAAGCATATTTGACTAAGTACAGTTGCCATGGGGAGAAGTGCATAAAGGAGAAGAGTGAAGGAGATAATGTATTTAAGAACTATCTTTCCCTTTGGCCTACTTCCCATGGAGTCTCTCCACCTAATTTATGTGGCACTATGAATCTCCACAAAGTCAATGGACCCCTTTGCAGCTTCCAGAAGAAGCCAGGAAAGAAAGATGCAAGTACTTGTAAGGAAATCCTTGAATTTCCAACAGCTTTCTATGCAGTGGCTTAATGTCTAGACTCTCTTGGAATGAAGGCTGTGGATGATTTTCCATTTTTTCCCCCCCCAAGTACTGCCCTGCATGATGAGCCAGCCTCTCTCAAACTGTACTCCGTGCTTTCAGTAAACTTCTGTCTCACTTTCAAACTTTATGAAGTGGGGTTCTATAACAAAAAGAGATATGGAAAGCCAGAAGGATATTTTAATCACCACAGATTTTAGACTTCTGACTAATTCTACATGAAACAAACTTAGAGAATATCACCATTCAGCAACTGGCTACCCTGTCTCAAACTGGCCTTTGTTTCATGAATGATTTTATATCTTTTCACATAGGATTAAGCTGTAACTCTCCACATGGTGCAGTTAATCTCAGATCCATTGTTTTAGAGCTTGCCCGTGACAACCACTTCAGTTCCACACACAACACCCTGTAGGTGTTGGTGTCAGTCTCTCTGAGTCCTGCTGACACAAGGCTTTACATCTGCTACTGCACTGGTTTTGCAGCTCCATCTCTACACCTTAGAGAGGATGAGAATGTACTGCAGTTTTGCTCAGACTTCACTACTTTCATCAAGTGCTAACAATTCCTGCTTTAATACTTCAGAGACAAGCACTCAACCCACTCAGTTTTAGGTTAGCTCTGGACAAAATGCACTCTGGTTGTCACCAATAGTTATCTGACCACCAGCAGGCCCCACCCTGACCCTTAACTCCTGCCTCCAAATATGAAACCAGAATATATGGGCATGGTAGGTAGCAGGAAGCACCTTTTCTCAATAACATTAATTTGTAGAAAAAGCCAAAAAAAAAAATCATATCCAAACTCCCATCTCCAAAACCTCAGCAATGCTACCCCAAGACGTCCCTGCTGCACTCACAGAACTGGGTCCCACCACAATAACTGAGTCCTGTAAATCAATTTTATAGACATTGGCAATCGTGGCATCACTGCGTGTCCCCAGTAGGAGCTCGCGATGATTTAACAACCAGACGTTCCAAACTATTATTTATTCTTCATGGTTTTCAAATTTGAAGTGTAGAACAAAGTCATGGTGGCAATGGGAGGACATGATTTGTCAGGCAGCCCTAAATCTGGGATGCATTAATGGTGGTTGGAGACAGACTATTTATGAATTCATACTGTAAGTTCACAGAGTTGTTGTCTGCTAATCTATCAATTCAGGGGGATGTTGCTCTGAACTTGAAGGAGTGTGGGATCATCTGGAGAGTGATTCCTGTGACTAAGGTAGTGATGAAAATGAGAGGCTCAAATCTAGACAAAATCTGTGTCAGCTGTGCTGGAGGCACCCATACTTTGGCAGTCCTGCTTTATTCTCTCTTTATGACTCCAGCAGCAAAACTTTGCAGAGGTTTTTCAGCCGTGGCCTCCCTTTAGTCATAGATCCTTACCTGGGGTATTAAACATGAAATAGGATAATGAAATTATGAAAGGCCAGCCCAAGTTATCTCCTACCCATAACACACTCCTTGGGATGAGCCAGAGTGCCAGGACAGAGCCCTGGAATACATCAGGATTATGGATCATTCCTTGCCTCTCAGGCACTGCATTCTGACATCACTCCTTCGAAGGAGGCAGGAGAGAGGCACTAATGTATGCATGTCTTAGCACAGTGTGTAATGCAGAGAAGGCCTGACCTTGTTCAAAGTTACTAAGTGCTATTAATATATATAATGGAAATAAATATTACCCTTGCTTTGCAGAGGGAGCAACCCGAGACACAAGGCCCCCGAGTGGTTTGTCAGGACAGGCAGAGGAGCCAGGTATCCTGACAATTCCTTTTGCTCTGAGCACCTGACAAAGTTCATTCCCATCCATCCCAGGGCTCCTGCAGAGGGGGAAAAAAATCACCTCTAAAAATGTTCCTGCTTTATCAGCAAAACGAGGGTGGTAACAAAAACAGCTCAGGCCAGACAAAAGCTAATTGAAGCACACGGGCTCGTGCAGATACATAGAAGCCTGGCCTTAAAATAGCCCAGCCAGCCCGGGATGAATCTTCCTCGAGCTCTGACAAAGAAGCAGCAGTCAGCAGTAAGGCTGGAAATGAACCACAAGAAAGCACACAGGCAGGTCAGGCACCTGCTTCAGACTTGGTGAAAGGAAAACAGGGCCCAGGGCTCTGAAAGGAGCAGTGCCAAAGGGCAAGGGATGCCCTCAGGGCAGCCCACACCTCCCTCGAGGGCAGAGCAGGAGCTGCTGATCCCCTCCCTGGGAGCCAACAAGAGAACATGAGAAAAGGGAGTGGAGCTGCATCTGGAGAAGTTCAGAGCAGACATTAGCTAAAGAGAGGTTGATCCCTGGAACAGGCTTCCCACAGCACTAACCCTGCCCAAGGGTCAAAGGAGCATCTTGGACGATGCACTTACCTGAAGGAAGCCAACAAGAAAGACGGAGAAGGAATTTTGACAAGAACATGTGGTGACAGGACAAGGGGAATGGCTTCAAACTGACAGAGGGGAAGTTTAGACTAGAGATTAGAAAGACATTCTTTCCTACGAGGGTGGAGAGGCCCTGGCACAGGTTGCCCAGAGAAGCTGTGGCTGCCCCATAGCCAGAAATGTTCAAGGCCAGGCGGGATGGGGCTGGGAGCAGCCTGGGATAGTGGGAGGTGTCCCTGCCCATGGCAGAGGCTGGAACCAGATGGTTCCTTCCAACCCAAACCACTCTATGATTCACCAAAGCAGTCCCGGGAGGAGCAGAGAGTTGGGCTCAATGATCCTTATGGGTCCTTCCAACTCCACATATTCCATGATTCCTCCATGAAACAGCTGCCTAAACTTTCTGCTGGACAGTCTGAGTCCTGCCATGCTCCTGCCTTAGAGCCAGCCTGAAATCTATGTATGAGATCACAGGTATGGAGTTGCTACTGGTGCTCCACTGGAACAGAAATGTAAAACCCCATAGGTGACCAGAGAAAAAACTGACACATTGCCTGGAGAGAGAACAGCCTGCCTCAGTGCTTGGAGCAGGAGTGCTGCATGGCAGTAAGCAATAGGCAGCATCCATTAAGCAGCATCTCTTCGGACACAGATCTGGGGGATAAGTTTTCAGTGTGACATTGAATTCTTCAGACACTGTAGTAGGCTTAGCTCCTTTAGAGGAAATTTGCTCAGAGGAACATAAGCCATTTCCAAGCATGAAGGGAGTACATTAAAGCACTGACTCAGGCTTTGATTCAGAAAAGCACTTAAGCACCCTTCTTGTAAAGGGATACTGTTTGGTGCTCGGGCCTTGGAAAGGAAGGTGGATTGTGGTCTCTTTGGCTCAGCGCCACATTTCAGAGCATAAAATAAACCTCAGACTAATGCAATTAAGGAAGAATCTTTCACAGTGGACATATTTAATCCATTACTGCCCACTGCAGCAGTTCTTGCACCTAGAACTGCTCGTGGCCAGGAGCACACGCTGATTAGACAGAAGAATGACCCATTTTGATAAAAGCATTGTGTGAAATATTTAAGGAAAAAAACCCACCCTACTGCTTTGCAGTGTGAATTTGAAAGGAATGACTTGGCTCTTCAGCTGTGACAGTTTTGCATAATACAAATAGGTTTTTTTATGATGTGACACACACAAAAATGGAGCTTCCGTGGAGAAAGGAGCCCCATGCCAAGAGAATTGATGGGTGACAGAGTCCCAGGGGTCTGCAGCATTTTTTTCATGAGAGATGGGATGTGGAAGGAGGGAGCAGAGGTACAAAAAGGTTGACTTCATAAAAAAAGTTAAATCTAGAAGAGGGAAGAAAAGCACACCAGGGTGAAAAAGCACAAAGCCACTCTTATTCCATAGCTAGCTGAACTTTTGGGAAAAAGATTAATAAGAATCCAACCAAAACCTACTTCCTAAAAAATTTGCCAAAACTTCCAAAGCAGAAGGAAAATCTGACAACTGCAGTCCTCTTTACTATGAAAGCATCAGTGCTATTGATGTCAAAGCTTCTAAATCACAGACTCATTCATCTTAAGAGCAAAATTCATTTGTAATGCCCCAGCGTTTTATTTTGTGATGCACTCGTAAGTGTTCAATAGTGCATTTTGCAATAATAATAAACTAAAAGCAACATGAGATGTGTGCTCTAACTTGGCTGTTAAATCTTTCCTTGAAAGTGCTATGAGCTTGCCAGAATACTCAGTAAGAGATGTCAGGGTTGCAAATTCACACAAAGGATGGACCAGGTTCTATTACACACTACAGATTTTCTTTTACATGTTTCTGCTGTGGATAATCTCCCAAACCCTTGTAGTTTTGGGGGTTTTTTTGAAGTTACAAATATCATTATTGACATTAATATTCTTAGTGCAGGACACTTCTAGTTTTAGCACAAATTCCAGTTTGAATGTGATCCTCATCAGTGCTGCCACAGACATGACTTCCTTACAGCTCGGTCCTTTCAAAACATAATTGACACAGCAACATTATGCAATAAAAAAAAATGAAAAAGGTAGGGGGAAAAAAATTCCTTTTAGATGAGAAAACTGATCTTGAGTGTCATAACCAGGGTTACATGAGGAGTTAAGAGCAGAATTAGTTATTCCTGTTCCAGTGTCTTAATGATGCAATCATCCTTCCCTGGCAGTTAGCTCTCCTTGTAATTACCGTGTGCAGTGACGCATGTTCTGAGAGGACAGACAAGCACTGAGCTAAGATCAGGGTAAGTGGGCTCTCAAGGAACTGCATCAGCTCTCTGCGAGCCTGTACAGCCAGGGCAGCTCTCAGAAGAGTGTGACCAGGGCAGCTGTGGATGAAGTCAGTCTTTGCAGCCTAACTCGGCTCCTTCCCGTAGTTCCCAAGGAAACAGAGAGGGTTGTCCCAAAGTGTGAGGAGGGCAGTGCAGTGCTTCCCCTTGGAGCACTGGTGCAAAGCCAACTGATGCTTTTCCATGGAAAAGAACTCCCATTTAACCATGTCCTGGGATGTGTACGGCCTGAGCTCGCCCATCTGTCATCAGGTGCTCCTTCCTCTCCGGCTTGTTTCACATCTCCACTTTTGGCCCTGGCTGCTGCACAGGAAGGGCAGTTTGGTTTTGAATTTCTGAGGATCTGTCCCCTATTTTTAAGTTTACATGACAAGACAGAGCAGTGCAGCTGAAGGCAATGTCCTATTCCACGAGCAGGAGGATCCTCTTTCACCAGCAAAAACTCCTGGGCACAATCTACCTGCTGGTGAGAAGTGCCAGCTTAACAGCTCCTCCCAAGTCATGAACCCAGATGAACCTTCCTGCCTGCATTGACTTTCATCCCCTTGAAATCCTGTGCAAAGTTATTAGCATTTCTCGTTTAGGTGCTGCTTTAGAACAAGGCTTGGCTGGACACTATCTTCTACTCCCATGTCAGCCTGCCAGGACCATGTGCTGCAGGTAAAGCACCAGCTCTCACCCTCACTGGCCTGGGTGATGCCTCCTTCAGCTTCTGGACACAGACCTCCCTGCAATTTAAATTTACAGCTTCCTGCCTCGTTCTTCTTCTCCAAAGATAACACACTTTTTTCTTGCATGTACAAGCTTTTTATACATTTGAAGGTTTGTCATATTCTTTCTTCCTTTTTTTTCCCCTTAGATAAAACGAGCTTAATTTTTCAGGATTTCCTCAGAAACCACATGTTCTGTCTGACCACCCTGCTGACTAAACCAGATTAACTGGGGAAATGGGATAGGAAACCATTCATAGCCTTGCCGTGTTATTAAGGATTTCTAATGTCTTTGCTGCCACTCAGGCTCTTGCTAAAGGTCTCTGCAGAACAGTTTCTTTCTAATTGAACTTTTAATAAACTTTTCATGCTTCTGACTTGGTCCCCTGATCATTAACGGCCATTTGTCTACTTCTGTAAGCCCAATGAACAAACATTAATAGAAACTACTTGATTTGAACAGAATGAGATTTTACTGCTATAATAAATGGATACTATAATAAAGGCTGAACCAAGTTATATTAAGTGCTGTAGAAATACATGGAAAGGAGAGCTCCTTCTAAAAGATTTAAACTAAGTCAGAAAACACAAGAGATTTAAACATCATCATCACTCCAATTTAGCAGGTGAAGAACAATGAACCTTTAAAAGGCTTGTAGGCAGTCAGGATAACAGGTAATTTCCTAATTGGACCCTAGCCTTAACAAGTTGCTTTGGAGATCTACTCAGTCCCAAATCAACACTTCAGCCACACGTTATCCAATCCTCTGCAGTTTCAAGGGAAAAGGTTTGTTTGATTCTTCATGAAAACAGCTCCATTTTCAAAGCCCAAAGAGGCTGTGAAGGCCATAAACTCTATGAAGACTACACTGAGGAAAGGAACATTCTGCTGAAGCAGTGAAAGGTATGAAGATCATCTTGTGAAGGGCTGAACTGAGATCATGCCCCGTATGTCACAGAAAATTCTCTCAATTTATCTGTCAATTTTTATATCCCATTTCTTTGGGCTTTCCGAAGCTCTGCAAACCAAGTCCAGAGTTTCATTATTTATTTGGGATGCTGTGTGTCACAGTGACACATTGAGAAACTGGCATCTGCAATTTTCACATGTCAGAAAGACTGTAACTTGAACTGACAAAATAAATTGCTGTTCACACACTCCCACTGACTTTGTTATGTCCCTGAAGCCCCAGGCCTATTTTTTCAATTAAGATCCCCCCTTCTTTCTTCCCCCCTCTTCCTACTGCAAAAGCACAATGAGTGGCTGGCAGGAGGGAACGTGCCTTCCACAGCTGGCAGTAGTTGACTGGGAAAGGCAATGCCATTGCTGATAGAGAGAGCAAATAATTCTCCTCAGCTTTTCAGGAAAAGGCACACGTCCTTCCTCCATCAGTTAATGCCACCAAACCCCTCGGAGAAGACAACAGGGCTGTGTCAGGTTTGCTGGAGCTTTTTGGCTCACAAAGTAAGCGGAGCAGTTCTACCAGGACACAGCAATTCCCAGTTAAAACCAGTGGAAAATTTCCTCATCAGGAGATTAAATTGATTTGTTGATCACAGGAATGTCAGAGATGTGAGGGAGTTCACTGAGAAACTACACTCATCTCCCTGGGAGAGGTGGGACTAAAACCTCACATATGGGGACATTTCATTGACTGTATGGTCCAGCATGAGAAAATAATCTTAAATATCTTAACTACTTGAGAGCCCCCTAAGCCTGGCTCATTGAAGGCTCAGCATGAACATGAATCCTCTCCCTGATTTCCCATGAGTGAGCCTGAGCCACGGCCTCACTTCTAACTCCTACCTTCACTCCTCCTTGTCCTGCCACAGCAGGCATGGAAAGCATTCCCTCCTCTGCAACAGCACAGGCCAAAGAAAGCAAGGAGAAACTAATTTCAAGCACCAGAACTAGTAAGGCTCACGAAGAAACTCACTTAGGCCTGTGTAGGTTAAACCCCACCTGAGCCCCTGACTTAGACTCCAGACTATCTTCTCCCTTTGGCAAAATGCACCACACACTCCTGGATGCTACTGAAGGAAAACATATTTTGTTTAACACTCCAGGTTGACCCAAGCTGTTCCCTCATTTTGTAATCCTTTCCATTTATTTGAGCTGAATTTGGAGCAGCAAACCCACATGTGGCTTGCGTGACATTTAATTGCAAGTGCTTCACACACTCCTAAATTCCTTCCTTTTGTGTGCAAGCACTACATATTTAGTCAAGGACACATTGGGGAAGGTCAGTGGGAGGGGAGAGAGAGGGGAGAGGAGATCTCCAGATGCACTGGCCATTCCAGAAAGAGAATTGCTCACCACAAGAGCAGTCATCCCTATGAACAATCCCATATTCCTATGGGCAGAGCTGAGAGGGTGAACTCAGTTACCCAACAGCAGCCACTGGCTGGGCAGTCATCAGCTCAGGGACGTATCCGGGTGTCTTGTGGCCTAGGAAGTTCTGAGAACATCCCTGGATTACAAATGGGGTCACTCAGAGGCCTCAAGGTTTGCGGTCATGACTAGCTCCCAAAAAAATCCTCCTTCGGGGCTCTGGGACTACAAACAACAACACGGGTCTGCCTGTCCCAGACAAAGCATGAACACTGAAACAAAGAGCAAGGCAAGCAAAGAGGAGGAGAGCCCAAAGTCTTCACTCTGAAGTTGTGGAGTATAAAATACAGGAGAAATGGGTGAGATTGAATTATTCAGGCAATTATTCAGTGAAGCGTGCAAGAACAGTTACTGTCTTTTCTAATTGTAATTCCAAAAATTATATGGCCAAAACCAAGGGAAAAATCAAAGATTTCGTGCTCCTGCACAGCTGAGCCCATACCTCAGCTCAGATTTCTAGGCTCACGAGTAAATGATTTAGTCTCCAGTTCAGCTGTCACCCCACAATCTCCTTGCTGTCAGCTCCTGCTTGGCTTCTTAAGGACCAGTCAGGAGCTTTCCAACTTGTTTCCATTTCACTCCAATATTTAAATGCATGGGGAAGAGGAAGTAAAATGGGAGCACTTGTTTTCCATGAAAAATTTCATATTTCTACAGTTTTGCTGCAAAGTAGATGCAAATTTTTCTCCCTTTAAGGCTTTCCTACCTAAGAATTATTAACCTCAGAGTAACTCTGGTCCATCTGACATTCCTGAGCTGAACCTGCCACTACCCAAAGAGTGCTGCTGCCTCCTGCTCCCCCAGCCCAGTCCCAGGTGTTGTCCCAGGCAGCTGGGTGTGCACAGACAGATCTCTGCTGGCCTGGTTCTGCCCTGATTTCCACCACAACAAATGGGAATAAACAGCCTTTTCAGTCAACTGCAGCTTGCACAGGAAGGAGGAGAGATGAGTGATGAACATTGTGTTCTGCTCACCAGAGTGCCTGAGCAGGAGCTCAGTAACAGCAGCTGAACAGGTGCCTGAGAGAGGGAGGAGAGTTCATGGGCAGAGACATCTCAAACACCAACAGGAGCTTCATTTCACACCACGGAAATGAAACTTTCTTCTCAACTGGGCATCAGCAGGGCCTTGGAGACTTCTGGTTTCTTGCTAAGGAAGAAAAGTTTTCTCTGCCTCCAAACTTGAAGTGAATCTACCAAGAACAGAAATTGCCAATTTAAGAGAGGGTGAGAGTCTATTCCTCTGCACCTACACAGCAGGCAGTACAAAACCAGCAGCAGTATGAATTTCTAACCATCAACTCTCCTCTCCTCATCACTCACCTTCAAATACCTGTGGGTTTTTACTGTGCAGGGAAGGCTTGTCTGTGTTCCCAAACCCCCACAGGGATGGTGGATCAGTGGCAGCTGTGCACAGGAGAACCAGAGGAACAAGCACAGACTGGAGCAAGGCCCACAAAACCCCCTCCTGCAGGCAGGCCAAGGCTCTAGAAAATTCCCTGAGAGCTTCCGAGGTCAATGTGTCGCTGTTCCCTTACTCACCCCTCTCTGATGCACATGAAAAAATTGTTCCCATATGAAAGCATGAGCAGCAGATGCACAATAGAAATTTAAACAAACTTCCTCTGCAGGAGGACTGCCCAAGGAAGAATGGTCTGATTCATGCAACTTAATGATGACTAAAGCCACTGTTTGTGCTTTGAAAATGTGCTGAGGTATTGGCAGCCATCTCAGGCCTTTGTAGCGTGTCAGCAGGTTATGGGTTTGAAGACCAACATAAATCTTTCAAACTTCCATTCCAGAGGAAGGCCTTAACATTTGACCTCTGCAACGTTCACTAGAAAGATTTGAAAGAAAATACCAATTTGTCAAAACCAAAGGTGTTTTCCCGAGGTTCTGCAGAAGCAGAGAGATGTTCCTTCCTGCCCCCGCATTCACATTAGGCAACAGTAGCTGAGCAATTACAATACTCAAATTTGGGCAGGTTGAAGATCTGTCAGGTTTGCAGGAAACACCTGAATTTAACTGCTCACCATGATATGTCAATGTTCTGACAGCCACCACAGAGCTTATTGGGCTGGGGAGTGGGGGAAAAGAGCAAAGATCCCCTTTGGAAATAAAAGGACAGAAAAAAAAAAAAAAAAGAAATCTGGTTTGTGATCTCATTCTGCAGCAGAACACGTCTGAACCTCTGTGACACCCAGCTAGACCATGTGTTGTTCAACAGTCCCCTGGAGCAGAGGCACAACTTTCCCACTAAGAGGGCAGTCCCTGGGAATTCAGCAAGGCTGAAACTGCCCCGAGGTGCTCCCAGGCAGCAGCAGGCTGCAGACAAGAGATCCCAGCATTACTGGACAACTTCTACCAAACACGTTCACGTAATATTCTCCAGGATGCAGCAAATTTTGTTTTCCTACTGCAATGTAAGTTGCACACAGATGGTAGTTTAAACAGCATCTCTTCTCCACAGAAAACGTTCATCCTGTCCCAAATTTTCCTTGACCACCTCCTCTGGAATACAAATGCTGTAATGAAGGTCTCTGCTCCAAGAGAGCTGGGCTTGCATCTGTTCATCTGCAGAGATCCTGCTAAATCTTATTACTGCTTCCCCCCTCTCCTTCCAGAACAGAGCTGATTGAAGAACAAAAGAGAACTTCAAGGTGAATAAAAGCCCTGTGTTTAGCACAAGGTTATACACAGGGGTTGCAGTATCACAGCAGCCTTGGAAATGTCCATGAATCCCCAAAGCTTTGATTTCAGCATTAAGTAATGCTGGCCTGAACACTCATCCGGAAATGTGCACCGCACAGAATTTTTTATGCATAAACTTTTCTTTTTCAAAAGGTTCACTTCTCCCTTCAGGTCGGGAGAGTAAAAAAAAAAAAAAGCCAAGAACATCGGATTCACTATTGGGGTCAGTCCAGTAATACATCTCCTTCGGCTCCCTGCCTGACAGATGAGGTGAGCCAGCACCAGCTGCTCCAGTGGTAAATGTGAAACTCTGCAGTAGGCAGTTATGAAATAACCTTGGTGAGAGGAGGTTTCTTGCTAGCCTCATCCTAACGCCTATCATTTAGGAGTTGGCTTCCACCCAGAAGTCTCCAGCATCCAGAAGGAGCACAGACACCTTTCGAAATTATCCTGACAGAATTGGATGTTCTCTCACTAGCCTTACGCATTTCTATCGCGGTCAGTCGTCCTAGGAATCGAAATGCCAGCTACTTATTTACATGTCGGGGCAGAATATTCACAATATTTAATAAACACCAAGTGTTTATATTCCATCAGGCCTCCCAGTCCAAGTCTGGCCATGCTTTCCACAGACTGGGAGACTGGGAATAAACTGTCCTGCCTGAACAGCCGAGCAGCACCACCCCTGTCGAGAAAGGAGGCACAGGAACATTCTGGGCAGAATCTGCTGTTCACAGAGCAAGAAACTGGTCAAGAAGAGCATTTCCCAGGCCATCTAAAACAACAAACATTTTTGCACACTTTTTGTGGCCACCTCACCACAGTCTTTGGGAGCAGTTTCCCAGCCTGGGGACAGCTGGTGTGTGCAAGAGCCTTCCCACCCTGTGCAGCAACCTCCAGGCAGACAGGCAGGGAAAACTGGGATAAAATTATGGACAATTTGGCAAAGCAAACACAGTTTAAGACACCAGGAATATTTTTCAGAAATGGTTCTGAAAAAAGCTGGTCACAAATGGAATCAAACTTGTCAAATACATCCAGAAACTCCTATGCACACACGTGTGTGCATGTGTATATCTGAATCTATACGTATTTATGTGCCCTGGCTTTCCCAAGCAAGTGAAAACTGTCCAAGCAAAACTTCAGGGTGTTTTTCTCTGCTGTCATGTGCATGTTAATGTGGATGAAAAAAAAATTTTGCTGCTTTCCTCCTTCTCAGAAAAGAGTTAGAACTACTTATTTCTCTTGCCTGGTGAAACACTGTCAATTACCCTCAATTTATCTGCAAAATTCCTAACAAACAATTTTAGTGTGTTTTGAGCAAGCTTGTTGTTTTTGTTTTGGTTTTTTTTTTCCCTCTGCCTTTTGCTTTTTCTCCAACGCAGAGGTAAAAATAAAATTATTTTCACTGTCTTTCCAAAACAGGTAAGATTTTCCTTTGCTGGCTGGATGCTCCCCCACTCCATTTAGCACTTTTTTCCACTGCTGGGAAGACCCATCTTTCAGCAGAGCTACTTTTCCTGGTTTGCATGGAAAGTTTACACAGACAAAGACAACACGCACTGATAAGAAGAGCTGGGACCAGAAAAGATCTATCAGAAATTCAGCATTTGTATTACAGTAACACAGAAGGGACTGAAGACAAATCAGAAATTTCCTGGGACAGGAATTTGTAATAAAAAGAGACAAGGAAATAAAACAGTGAAGCCCATTCTCATTGTAAGTAATCACTATTTCCAGAGTGAGAAACTTGGTACCGTTTTTTGGGGGCAGAACAGGCTTCCTAAGGATTCACTCAGATCTCCTAAATGCCTTATTATTTCATCCTGACTCAGAGGACCAAAAATCTTTGAATATCCTGCTCTGAGTCTTCTTGCCCTGAACATAAAAGGCTGAGCCCTGGATCACAGAAAAACCTGGAAAGTACAGAGAAAGTCCAGCTACAGCAAGCTCAGTTCACCTTCCTCTCCCTAAGAAAACACATAAATAGCCCCTAAAGCTTTGTTGAGATCCAAACCTTTGTTTGAGGGTTTAACTTCACTCACTACAATGGGTCAATCCTTCCAGAGAACCCCAGTTTTAGCCAAAATTGTGCATGCATGGAAACCTAGGGAAATGTGGCTGGAGCGGGGGGGAGCAGGAGTAGGATGGGGAAGAAAGAAATGAGTTTTCTTCAGGATTTGAACACGCAAATAGAAACAAAAGAGACTGCGAGGTGCCACCATCACCTTTCTCACAGCTCTGAAGCTGCATCAGTTCCCGAGGCAGGGCAGACACAGCCCTGAACAGCTCCGAGGTATTTGCAGAGGCAGAATCAGTTGAAACACCCCATGACCATAACACACAGAACATCCCACTCGCTGCCATCAAAACTGCAGGCCTGGGAGTGGAGAGCAGAACTCTTCCTTGCACCTCTCCAAGACACAGAAGGAATTTCAACCTGGCTGTATGTTTTTGGTTTTTTTTCCCCGAGTCTCCCACCTCCCTCCCGTGTCCCTGAACAAGAGCTGTTTTCCCTTTAATCTGCAATGCCACCTTGTGGCTATAAACAACGAGAACAAGGAGAAGACACCAACGTTTAAAACAAAATTCTAGGTCACTTTGACCACAGACCCAAGTGCCACATCTGCAAAGAGAAGCACCTGATGCAAGGGGACAGAAATCATCTCAGAATGGCTGTGTTTTATCAAAGCTGCTGTTTGCTCTGTGTGGGTTTCACTGACCCAAATTCATGGCAGCACCTGGAAAAGCAGCTTCTAACACAAATCCTGGGATGGCTGATTCCGTGGCATGGAATCATGGGGTCCCAGAATGGACTGGATTGGAGGGGACCTTAAAGGTCAT
>VXBB01012405.1:9897-24061 GCA_013399915.1 Illadopsis cleaveri
AAAACCTTTTTCTTTTTTTTTCCCCAAGAAACCACTGTTTCTTGAAAACCTCCTCTCTCTGCCTTTTGGGTATATTTTGTATAGAACTTTCTCCTTTAAAGAACATAGTGAGCTATAAAAACCCAGTGCACTGAGATCTAAACCACTTCATTAGCTTTTTCTAGGGCATTACAGAATAATTATTACTTAGAAACACAAAATCATTAAGGTTGAAAAGACCTCTAAGACCATCAAATCCAACCGTTAACCCACCACTGGCAGGTTCACCATCCTGCTCACCTCCCCAGGTGCCACATCTAAACAATTTTTGAACATTTCCCAAGACAGAGATTCCACCACTGCCCCAGGGCAGCCTGTTCCAATGCCTTGACCACCTTTTTGGAGAAAATTTTTTCCCATATACAGTTTAAACCTTCCCTGTCTCAGCTTCATTTCTTCACGGCTGACTCTCTGCTTCTAAGACAAGACTAGGATTCAACACACGTTTTCATCAGTCTGCCAGAAAAAAGCTGAAGATCAGAAGGGTAGCTTGATAAACTATCAGTCTTTATCTCACAGCCTACAGTTTTGAAAGTCAGTAATGCAGACAGATGGTGGCAAAACAAGCCAAATTCCATGGAAAACTCAGAACTGACATTGTTTTCACACCATTGTTAAGTTACATCAGAAAACAGAAGCAGTAAAACAGCTTAATATGCACAAAGCATTTGCTCAGTCTGCAAACAGCTCAAAGATTACAGTGGGTAACTCCACAGACCAGACAAACTCTCCAGGCAGATTTTGCAACATTCTACACCAGCAGGAGCCTTATGCAGCAAAGCTTTTGGGTGGTTAAACTTATTTGATTAGAAAGAGGTACTAGCTTTGGGAGGGATGTAGCTCATTTTAAGCTGGCATTGGCAGTGGGAAGGGCCCTGACCTTGTTGTGTCCAGCTCTCCACATCGTCCTGGATGGAGGGCAGGTCTGTTCTCAGCAGCAGCTCAGAGCAGCCTTCAGACTGCCTCTAAAATGGAGGAAATGTTAAATTGCCTCAAAATGGGCATGAAATGAGTGCTTTAGACACTTGCTTCTATCAGGAAAGCAGGACCCATATCCTGTCTATTCAAGCAAGGCTTCAGCTCAGCGCTGGGTCAGTGGTTGGACTCGATGATTTTAGAGATCTTTTCCAACTTCAGTGATTCAGCAATGGGGATTATGGAGCATGCACATCCCTGGAGCTCTCCAGTCCGTTCCTCCCCTCCCAGACTGCACACTGGGCTCTCATGGAAGGAAGCAAATGCTGCAACTGAGCACCTGCTGAAGCATCACCATCAGCAGCAGCAGGGGCATCAGGGAGCCTGGTCAAGGAACAGCCTTCCCTATATGTCATCAGGGGATTTTCATCAAATCCTACTGAGTGCCCTCAAAGCCCTGCACTGAGCCACATGCTGTGCATTGATTTTCAGCATTTTCACCCCCACTCTTTGATGCACCAAAACCCTTAATTTGTTTATTCTTTTCTTTTGTCTTTCCTCCCTCCCAAGCCTGCTGCCTCCCCTGTCAAAGCCTCATCTTGCCTTCGGTCCCTGATCCAGTTTGTTCTTGAAGCACACCTGGGTCCCGCGTGCTGGGCTGGCGATTCCTGCGACGCTCTGATATCTCGCTCAATTGCCTCAATTAGTTTCCACTATACAAATGGGTGTAGCATTAATGTGGCATCTGTGCAGCTCAGGGAATGTCTGCTCCATTGTGGAGCTTTTCTATCATTTCTAGGAGAGAAAGATTACGGTGCCCTTAACTGTATCACTGCCTTAGCCAGAGGGATCATCCTCTGCTTCCTTGTCTTACCTACAGCCATTCAAGCTTCTCTGCAGGTGTTGAAACTTGGGAAAAATGGTTTCTCTGTGAGAGAGTGAAATCGCAGACCATCAAGGCTGTAGAAAGGTAATTCATTGGAAAGCTTGAAGCACGAATGACAGAGCTGCACAAGGCTGTTATAACTGCTGTGCCTTGATTGAACTTTGCGTAATTGCTGCTCTTTGCCCTGTTTGAACTGTCTGTAAAGCTGAGGAGCTGCTCAGGCTGCAGAGTAGGACTTTAAAACCTTCATCAGGCTCAGACTGCTGAAGCTGCTTGCAATAAAATGTAGACAAGGATCATCTTGCAGGGGATAGGTCCAGACTTTATCATGGATATTTTCATTTGAACCCATGAAAGTGCTGCCCAAATTTGCCCCATGGTCTTCAATGGGAGACTGAAGGACAGTGGGAAGGGCATACTCAGAAGGTGAAACTACAGACAACGTGGTTTGTTTTAAATATAATAGTAACAATAAAGTGTCTAATAAAGTAGTTTGTTCAGTAGAGGCTATGAGAAGTGAGGGTTAACGCTTTCTAACAAAGCTGATGGTTTTGCCCTTGGATCCAAGGTGATAGAACAGCATTTTCCAGTAAGACACCATGTTGGGTTCAGATTTTTTTTTTTTTTCATACAAAATCCAAGCTTCTAATATCCCTTATTCTGGGGATTGGTAGAGGAGAAATTAGCTAGCATAATTTTATTTGACAGACATCAAAGCTAAGGAGAACATTTTCAGTGCTGGAACGTTTATGTTATCACTTTTCATCCATCTTAGCTTCCTCACAGTATAATTGCTGAAGCTGCCGGCTGGTTTCAACTATATCTGGTGGACTGGGGAGGTAACAAAGATGTGTGTTTCATGGAAATAAATCTTTAATCAAGAAAGGAGACTGTATTAATTTCTTTTCTGATTAAAACAGCTGCAGTGTGAGAGCAAGAATCAAGAATCTCTTAAAAAGAGAAAGCGTCCCAGAGATTTTTATAATCCCCCTACCTTTAGGAGACAAAATCCCAAAACTAAAACAAGAAATACTGTCACCATTTGAAGATTCAGCTGAGTGACCACCGTATAACGGACCAGTCACCTCCATTCTTAAAACCTCCAATGTTCAAAGAATCAGTTGTTCCCATGCAGTATGTTGGGTGTCCAAAAGATGTCCCCTTGGATTTGATCTGTACCTAGAAGGAAGCAAAGCTAACACTGTCGTTTTTCTCCTTTTGTAACTGATTCTGATTTTGCTTACTTCTCATGTAACTGTCTCCTAGAAGACAGCTTCAGTTCACCTAATTCAAAGTCCACAGCAGTCTCCAATAACTCTGCTGGTGGGCCTGAGGCAAATAAAAAAGCTTGATGGTTTTTAACGGCTATTAAACCCTTTGTTTCCAAGATTTTTAATCCATTTCATTAAATGTTTCCCTGCCATTCATTTATCCCACTAGATAATTTGCCTGTTAAAAGACTAGACATCAAGATAAATGGGCACCAAAATTCTAAGCCACCTTCAGCCCATAATGAAATTTTTCCAAAGCATTACAACTCTTCACAGAAAGCCCTTAAAAGGCAGCGGGATCATGAAGACAGAACTGGACTTATTCTAGAAACTCAGCTGCCTTTCCAAAATATAGGGGCATTCCCAAGTGCTGGGAAAGACAGAGCTCTGTGGTCTTTGTTTCCTTCCATAGTACTGCTCAGCAGGTATGTGCATTCCTCAGCATGTAGGGAACTTTTTTCATTCATATCACAGTTTTTGGGGGCTCTAAGCAGTGTGCAGAAATTGATTTATCTTCATTTAAGTGTTAATAAGGCATATATTCTTTTGAACTGGAAGTACTTTAACTACATTCATCACTTTTCCTAATTAAACTTTTTTCATCCAATTTCTACATTCAGGAGAACCCTGTATTTTTCACTATATTTCATGTTAGTTCATATGATTTCATCACTCACAATCTCACAGTGTAACACAAGAGGCAAGAATGAGCCACGGGACAATAGAAAGAAAAGGCTGTCCTAAAGTGGGTTTGCTGCTAGAGACAATCTCCCATGGAAACTCGCTATGAGAAAGATCTGAAAAGCACAGGTGTCCTCTCCTCATCTTTTAGGAAGAAATGAAATTATAGAAGCCCTTTTTCTAACGGACCTGTGCTGAGGCAGTAAATCATTCCCCACAGAAGCAGCACATAATTTTTCATGTCTCAGACAGTGTGATCTGCAGGCAGTAATTCCCTTTTGATTAGGGCCTTTTTTTACATATTGAGAGACCACAGCAGATGATTAAAGTGGAATCCCAAAATGAGCTCTACTGCCTTCAGGGGAAAACTCTTTCTTCCAGAGCAGTCGCTCATGTTCTGCTGTGTCACTCTGGGTCTTTTCCTGTGGCAGATATTTTCATATACTATAGTTAATTTCAGCTAATCAAACAGCTCCACCAGTTGAAAACATTATGCTGAAAACAGACCTTAACAAAATATACATGTAAAATATGTATCTGTATTTATGACTTCTTTTGGGAAAGGGAGAAAAACCTCAATATCCTCACTTCTATTTGTCAGCAGTGCCAGGTTTGCTTTCATAATGGGTCCCTCTGTGGAAAAGTGATTAAAGAGAACAGAATCACTGTGTGCTGAGTTTTAGAAAAGTCTGTCCAAATCATCTGAGAGGCAATTGACTCACTGGAGTGTAGGCTTGTCTTAACTACTATGGAATAAAAGTGGTTTTACAAAGCTCTTTGTGTTCATAAACACTATCTATAACATCTTCCATGGTGCCTTTTCTGCAAGGTACAATGTGAGCTCACACACAGTGAATAATTAACAGCTGATGGGTTAAGAATAGTGGATATGGAAGCAGTTCCCAAGAGGGATTTTTTCCTCTTTTTCTCACTTGACTTTTCAGAAGAGTATTTAAATAGAGACAAGAGGAATTATATCCTAGAGGTAATTAATATCAATCAATCATCAAAACTAGATGCTTTTTTTATGAGCTGTAATGAATGAGGAGTCCAACAGCGTGGACTGAAGTTCTGGCCATGTCCTTGCTCTAGTCCCTGGAGTATGGTGGGACTTTCACTCAGTACAGAGATTTATGAGAGCAATCACAGCCCATGGAAAGAAGCAGTACTCAGGGAAACTATGTCAGCCTGGAGCCAAAAAAGGACACAGGCTTTGGCACTCCTTCTGCAGAATTTTCATCAGTAGCTGACAACTGTTGTAAAAGATCTGATGAAACTCTGTGTGATGTCTGATTCTCCAGAAGGGCACTTTCTTTCCTATTTCTTCAAAGCAAACCCTTCAGATTGAGGCTGCCACAAACTGAAAGCTTACCTGCTCTCAGAGCCCTGATTTAAGTGCTGGTGGTGTTTAAGCCCGGCAAAACAGGCATAATATCATGCTCATCCTGAGGCACAAACTTTAAGGTCAAAGAAAGTGACTGAGAGATTTGTCAAAGTGATCTGACTCAGTGGGTGGAGTCAGCACCACAGACACTCAAATTCTGCTCAAAAGCTGTTTTAACCACTCAGGTTCCTCCTTTTTCTTTCCTTACAATCTCAGCATTTAAATAAAGGCAATTTTTATCCTGCTTCCAGCACAGTTAGATGTTTATTTTGTGTACAATGCTTTAAATGCTCTTCAATTATCATCACACATAATCAAAGAATATTACCAAAGAAATCAAACTGCAGACAAAGGGACTTAGAACAGTTACAGCTGTGTTCAGCTCTTCAGATGAAGCTCACAACAGCTTCAAGACACAGTATGTATCAGGTTCAGTGTCATACTGGACACTGAAGTCAGTATTCACCCAGGGCAGATATGGGGAAGAGGGGGAAAGAAAGAAAATACACAAAACCAGAACCCCAAAACCTAAAGCTGGAATATTCTAAACGAATTTAGAGGAAGAAAGAGGTAAGATACTCCATGGGATTCTTCCTACCCAAACAAAGTAACAGCCTTCCTGGATCAGTAACCTGGAGTTCCGCCTTTTCTACCATCTTATTCCAAAGACTTGGAGTGAAGGCAAAAGCAGTAAAAAACACAGCCTTAATAAATACTGAAGCATAACTGATGTGGTTCATAATCACATCATCACATGCTCCATGGGGACTGGCCGTGCTTTAAAAACAAGATGTATTTAATCACAATGTCCCATTGACATCAATTCAAAGGCAGCTTCAGCTGCTCTCATCTTCAAGAGAAAACCTCCTTGCCCAGACTTCAGTTAATCTCCACACTGTCCAATTTCTCAACATTTTCAACCTTGTTCAGAATCTTTGCACAAAATACTGTCACATCAACCTATTATCTCGTTTGAGCACACAGGTCTTCAGCCAAAAAGGAAGTATGAAAACTCTTATGCAGACTTTTTCTTCCCTTCACTGCAAGCCAGTGGTATAGCTGCTTATTAACTTGTTTATTTGACAGAATCAAAGCTAAAGATAACCCCCAGGGTTCAATCTCCTCAATTTTAGTACATTAGAGATATGGCCAGTCTTCTGGCTTATGCAAATCAAATTCTTCCCTATTTTGCCTAAAAATTAATTATGATAAAACATTTCTTCAGCACATGCTTCAGATTTTCTTAAAACTGTAAGATTTGGTTTTTTAAACAGGAAAATCTTCAGTCTCCTAATATACTCGTTTTTTGCAAAAGTTAAACACTTCCTAATTCCCATTTGACATTAAGTCATTTAAGTAATTTTATTTAAACTTCTATATTTTAGAAGTAGACCAAACCTCTGAAAAGCATATTAAATATTCACTTAAGTTTGAATAGTTTTCAGCATGGAATTTCCTGTATTATATATAAAATATATATACATATTTTTAAAAAGCCTTGGCACTCATCAAAAGCAGATATGAGTATGGACCTTTCTTGCTGAACAAACCTGACCTCTATGCAAGTAATTTATTTTTCTTCTTAAGGCATATTTTCTTCTTCTAAGACAAACACTGATTTATCTCTTTTTTTCTTTTCTTTTTTTTTTTTCTTTCTTTCTTTCCCAGAGCATTTGCAGTGAAATGGATTACAAAATGCAGATGCACTGTACTTCTAAACATAGGACCAGCTATGCAAGGTCAGCTGTATCATGTCATGCCCTCAACTGTGACAAGTAACAAAAGTTAAAAGAAGAGTGAGACTACGTTGGTAAGTATATATTGATATTTTCCTGTTTATTCTCTCAGTTTCCAACGACTTGTAGATTCAGAAGTCCTTGAATTGTGGGTAATACTGAATTTAACTGACCTTGATGAATGTTTCTTCCATGCATTTATCTAATTGCTATTTACCACCCACAAGCACTATAATAAAGAGCTCTATAGTTCAGTTATGCACTGTGTAAAAAGTTCTTTTATTTGTTTCCAACCTTTGTCGTTAATTTCCTTTCAATACCATTTGTTCACTAACAAAAATACAGTAATTTCTTCTTTACTGCTTTTTTTCCTTACAACTCAGGATTTTCAGGATAGCTTAGGATAGAAGGACCTTCTCGGAACCCCCTGGCCCAACTCTTTTGCTCAGACAGGGCTACTTGGAGCAGATGTCCAGTTGGGTTTTGGGCACATCCAATGATGGAGATTTCAACACTTTTCTGGGCAACCTGTCCCCAAATTTGACCACCTCCCCACCTCTTGTCATGCCACTGGGCACTATGGGGAACCGTCTGACCTTCCTCTTCCTTCCTTCCCACTGGCTGTTTATAAGATAAGATACCCATGGATAAGATATCCCTGTGCCTTCTCTTCTCTAGGCTGAGCAGCCCCAGGTCTCTCAGCCTCTCCTCACAGTAAAGTCCTTTCCTCAGCAAGTTTTTTATTTTTCTTGTACTGGGTAACTCAGAACTAGACATGGCACTGCAGATTTTAAAGAACTCTTTCCTAGCCCTCTTCATTCATCCCGTTCTTAGACTGAAGCTTCCTGGTCCAGCTATTGGTCCTGTGTTGGAAGGAATTTTCCTCCCTTGCTTATGGTTTTTACTTATCTTGCTATTCTCTAAGCCCAATCCATTTTGGAATCCATTTTGAAATGGGACAACCATGGCTTTTCTTGCATTCAGTGTGGGGATGCACATGCACATATGCAGCAGCATGAGGATGTTTTCTGTACATTCTCTAATTCTAATCAATCCTAATGTTCACCTGCTCTTTGACTACTGAGCATGAAAAGATTTTTCTGTAAAATATTCTGGGTATTAGAACTCTGAAATCTCTCACCTGAATAAGCATTTCAACAGCTGGAGCTGCATAGTACTAGTTTTGCCTTATGGTGATAGTCATGGTCCACTGAGCAGACTTCCAAAACTAACAGGATGCTTATAAGAAAGATGGGAAGATGGGGACAGACTCTTTATTAGACCTCTAGCAATAGGAAAAGGGATAGTGCTTTTAAGCTAAAGGAAGGTCAATTTAGACTAGATATTAGGAAGAAATTTTTTACAATGAGAGTCGTGAGGCCCTGGCACAGGTCAACCACAAGCAGCTGTGGCTGCCCCATCCCTGGAAGTGTCCCTGGGCAGGTTGGATGGGGCTCTGAGCAACTTCCTCTGGTGGAAGGTGTCCCTGCCCATGGAAGGGGGTATGGAACTGGATGGTCTGTAACTGTCCATTTAAAACAAAATTATTCCATCATTCCATCATTTTGTTACAGATGAACTTCAGATAATTGTTCTTCCAATCCAGCACGTGGCTTCATGGTGTGGAGTCAGTCACAGGAAGGTATTACTGCCGCCTTAACAATAATTTTTCAGGCTTAACTTTTGGATAGCTCTTTCCAGATCTATCTTATGTAATGTTAAAGTCTCTGAATATATTACCTGGTTTGTTCTCCACCAGAAGTCATTTGGCAAAGTGTAGAAATCTGACTGAAAGGATTTTACTGTGTGCTTACTCAGTGTGGTTTAAAACCAATAGTTGACAGCTCCTCTCACTGTGAATTGGAAAACAAAACCTTAATTTCTGTTTTCTGGTATTTTCAGGATGATCAAAATGAAGATGTGCAAGTACACATTTTCTTCACAGGCTTTTAGGCAGCTATCCAGTGTCCCTTCTGATTTTACAGTTAATTTAACTATCAAGATCTAGCTATGTTATTTACAAATGCCTTGTCATTTGGGCTTGGATTGCTAGTTTTTGCCATAACTACTCATATTATAGGAATACTCATTGATTCCAGACCTTTGATAATAATCACTATGCAAATGTAATGATATGATACTTGCTCAGAAGAGCTTGCAGATTTAAAAGGTCAAGAGACAACAACACAAATGGATGCAAGAGATAAAATAAGAATCATTTGGATACCTGGTACCTGATGCCAGATAGATAGGATTTAAAGGAGACTGGCAAACCTCTTCATACATGTGAAATGGAAAACAGCTGGCATGGTATCCATGGAGCACTGGGATGAAATCTGTCCTTTCTTGTGCCAGCAAGAATTCACTGTAATTATTTCAGATTCAAGTAAACCTAATTTCTTCAATTATTCAAACAAATATTAATAAGAAAAAAATCTTCCTTCTCATCCTCAGGCATGCTGGATTTTATAGAATTAAACTAAATATTAAGGGAATACCCAATAAAATCCTCAAGAGACATTTGAAAACTGCAATGTATGTACTGTACTTTATGAGTAGAAATTAATGTTTAATTTCACATAATTCATGCAGATCTCTGCCTTAGAAAAGTTAATAATTTATGCCTCCTCTAGCATCTTTCCACTACCAGGAACTGAACACATTTGCTATTTTAAGCTTCACAAAACACCTGAAAGCAGGTAAATAAGAGAGATCAGAGAAAGCACATCTGAAGCCTAGCTATTGTGGCAAGTGGATGCTATGGGAAGATTCAGAGCCCAAGCTGGGCATAGAAGAACAGCTACTTGGGGCTGTGTAATTACCTGGGGCTATGTAATTATCTCCTCTGTGATTTAAGCTTGGTTGATGTGCCCAGTTGTGTGAAATACACTTGAGTCTGCTCCAGCTTCTGAAAAGTTAGCATTTTTAGAACGTGGTGCTCTTTGCTGCAACATCATCCATTAATGAATTTAGGGAAAAGCAGTCTGTCTTATTGGGACATCACCATCTCCTATGGTTCTGGGGGGAGACTGCTTATTATAGCTATCACAGAGTCTCACAATGTTTTGGGTTGGAAGGAGCCTCAAAGACCATCTCTTTTCAACGACCTGCCATGGGCAGGGACATCTTTCACTAGCCCAGCGTGCTCCAAGCCCTATCCATGGGCATTTGAGTACAGAAAAAATATCACAGTGCTCGGGCTTGTACTCCTTATACTTTATTGTATGTGAAGGTCTCAATTTCTGGTGAAGATGGGCCCATGGAAACAAAGATCTTTTGGGCTCATGGAAACAAAGGTAACAAGCTGGATGAAAATGTGATAGGATTAACCCTTTCCCTGAAAATTCCTGTACCTATGACTCCTCTTGGAAAGCAAGTGTGTGACTATAGAGCCAAACAAATTAAAGCCTAAACGTGAGCTGGATGCACACCTGATCCACACCTCACAGTGAATTCCACTGTTCAGAGTCTGCACGCCCATAGCTATGACCTCCTGTTAGAGATGGAGATTGTCACTGCCAGGGTCTAGCTGCAGGGAGCAGCAATAGATCCTTGTCAGCAGGGAGACATGGGCTAGGACGTTCCTGCCAGCAGGAGTCACTAACGTTGACGATTAAGAAGCAATGACGATTAAGGGAACAATGAAGAAAGCCTGAAAAGCAAATACTTTAATAGCAAAACAAAGAAATACGCCGTACATATAGGGCTCCTTCAAAGACCCAAAATGGAGGAAAACATGACAAAATATAGGGTAGGTCTAAGGGTAAGGGTCCAATCAGAAACTGTAACTGGGAATATAACCATATTTGTAAAACATGACTGACTAACCATAAAAACATGACCTTATTTGGGGTAACTTCATTAACATGCATGAACCTTTACCACTCGCTACAACTAGAAAGGGGTTTCCATGGCCTTAGGTTTGTAGTTGTTTCAGCTTGGCCAGCTCCCACAGGAGATGGCCCAGTGCTTTGAACCTCTCTGCTGACAACTCAGAGGACCTGACTCTCTTAAAATTGTCCAAACCTCTCATGGCTAGGACATCCAGTTAGGAATACCCTCTGTCTGGTTCTTGCAAGAAACATGCCAGTACAGGAAATCAGAACTGTCACATGAGTATTTTTGCAGTCATAAAACTCAGGACAGCTGATAACCTGGCCACCAGAGCTGTGCCTGCCTTTGCCCTAGTACCAACACCAGGACTGAAATGGCAATGGCTACAACAGAACTCAATATAAGCAACAAAACCAACAACCTTTATGACTGAACAGAGGGCTCAACACTACAACTACTGAGGAACATTAGTAGGTACATGACCAGGGATATAAACAGGGACAACCCAATAATGAAATAGTGGAAAAGCATAAGCTAAGCAAGCCTTCTGTATACACACATAATAGAGATGCAAGACTGAGCTGTAAGCATCCTGATGCCTGTAGGCATCCAAGTTTTAAATGAGTTGTTCTTGCTCATTTACATGTCTGAAACTGTAAACAAGAAAATAATCTTTGGGACTCGTAATTCTCAGTTGTTCTTGTACAGCCCCATTTGCATCCCATGTGGTGATAAAGCAGAAAAAAATCATACAGCTTTTAGCTATCCTTCTAGCTGTATATCTTCAGTGAATGAAATAATTTTATCTGTTACAATGTATTAAATCAGGATCAGGTACACACTAAGCTGGATGACACGGATGCAGGAAACATGGACACTGATAAAAAGGCCTGACAATATGTCTTGTGGCTATTGCTTGCTTAAGCTGAAAAACTGCAGTATTTCAGTCCAGCTTTACTTGTGCATGTACAGAACTGTAGGATTAATTAATTAATGAAAACACAGAAACATATTCATTTTCCCTATTTTTACTAGAGCTTTGTAAGACAGACAGGTGGTAGGAACTGCTAGAATACTGTTTGACAGGAACAGGGGTTCCAGCAAATACATTTCTTCAGGCACCTTTGAGCTCTAAGGTATGTAACAAACAAAAGCCAATGAACCAAGTCTGAACACAAAGTGCAATCAAAACACACTGCTATTTGGCAAGTTATAATGGCACTTCCCAGATCCATGTCAAATTAAAGCCCCAAGCTTTTTGTATGAGACAAGCTAAAAATGAGTTCTGCACCACTGAGTTTACAGAGCTGGGAGGGAAATGGAAGTTCAAGAAGCAAAAAATCTTCAAGGTCAGTGGACAATATGCCATGATTGTAGCACAGAGCCTCTCAGTTCTCATTTCAAAAGTAGGATTTGTCAAGTTAGAAGCAGAACAGGAGCTGAGACCTGTCATCTCCTCATTTGCAGAGTAAGATGCCACACAGCACCTTATTACTGGCACCCTGCAACTTGGAAAAGGTAAATGCAATATGGCCCAATATCGTTGAAAACATACCACCTAGCGGTTTTAGTAAATTTTGTGGACTAACTATGCAAAACACCTCTGAACTACATAACCACATTTTTTCCCATATTGAGGATTTCAACAAGTACAGGTCTTACAGGTCTCCATAGCCAGGTCTCTGCTATGTAGTTTGCTTTTAAGACAACCTCATTCACTGTCCCAAAGTTTGCAGCTGTGCTTTCCCTTGGAAAAGCAGAACCTCACCAAAGACCTTAGCTGAATCATTCCTTTAAAGAAAGAGCTTCCTGCCAGGCCAGTGATGTCCTCATCCCTGAAGTCAGTGAATGATTCAGACAACTATCACTGTACCAATATCTCCCCTTCACTGCTGTGGGGTCAGAAAACTCAGCATCTGAGTCTGTCACCACAGGATCAAGGAAGCTGTCTACATAAGAATGGCTCCCAGCAGGGACAGACAAAGGGAGAAAAACTCCAAGTTTAAGCGGAAATGGAAGCTGCCTACTTCAGGAAATAGACACTGCTACTAGATCAGTGTGTTTTCATCAGAAATCTCTCACTTGTATGTCAATTAATGAAAATACAGCATTAGAAAAATGACAGGACAGCTGAATGCATGGAATAAGTACAACTGACATCACCAGATAAGGGGAAAAAACCCCAATCCAGTATTTATTGGAAAAGAAAAAAATGTTACACCATCAGGTAGGCAAGATGCACAGCCATCTCTCTATACGTGCATCCAGATATGGAACTTACGTTACCCCACCAAACTTCACAGGGAAGAAGTTTGTGGACGGTTTGTTAAAAACAGAGATTCCACCTAATTACTTCCTATCTTCTCAGCTAGAAAACTGTTCATATATGTCTGTGCAAGAAAATAACTTACTTTTAAAAAAACCCATTTTTTTGGTGATGTGAGTTTTTCAGTCTGTAATCAGTAAGAGATGTTAAATTAAATGTGTGAGAGAAAACCCTTTGGTTACAATTACCTTTATATTCTGATGCCCAGTGAAAGAAGACACACCAAAAAAAGGACTGTGGTGAATTATCTTCCCACTTTATAGATGAGGTAGAGACAAAGCAGTTTATCACTTTGGGATGTTTATCTATATGATTTACCAGTTACATAATCCAATCAACATCTAAACAGAGAGCAAGACAAGGAAAGTGAAATTATCTTACTGTCACTGTAAGAACGACAGGCTGGACCAAAGTGAATTGCCTGACCATGGAAAAAAGGATTCCAGAGCTACCCAGAGTGCCCACATTGGTTCAGCCAGACCTTCACATCACTTTTCCTACACTGCATGTTATGAACATTGACCCTTATAAACTGCCACCTTCTGATTCCTCACCACTGATGAACAGGACACTCTTCTATCAAAGGAAGGAATTCCAAATGGTTCTGTTAAATTTTGCACAGCTTCTAATTGCAGAGGTGTTTTATTTAGAATTTAAGTACCTCCCTGGGGTATGGCTTAATTCTCTTTGGAAGGGACTGTCCCACATGCAGCTGAAGTGATTAATGCATCTTTGTAGATGCGCTGATGTGGTGGTGCATTTGAGTTGTTATAATAATTAATGGTTACGAGTTCTGTACCCCTCTGTTCTAGTTTCTGTACCCCCCTGTTCATGTTTTGAAGTTGGTTTATCCCTGAAGTTGTACCCTCCCTTGAGTTGTCCATTTGTCCTCGCCCTGCCCATTTTTCCAGACTGTTCTCTCAGTCTCCCCCATGGGCCAAACCCTATCTAAACACCTCCTTGGAATTCCCCTAAACCACAAAGCCCCATTGGGCCATGTGACCCCTTCTCCTCCCCCTGTCCTCCCCATTGGCTCCTAAACTGTGTCATTCTATGGTGAAATCCTCTCACTCCTTTCCCTGATTGGTTGTG
>VXBB01012405.1:48939-61164 GCA_013399915.1 Illadopsis cleaveri
ACTCGATTGGGTGGGGGGGGTTGGGGAAAATCAAGGAAAGGTAATCTGGGGGGGAGTGTGGCATAGAAAAAACCCTAAAAATTAAGGAAGAATTTCTCACTATACTATCTGCAGGTCTGTCCTCTGCCCCTCACCACAACATTTCTATAACTCAGTAACCAACTGCCATCCTTCTTACAGGTAACATATTTGGCAAATATGCCATGAGGTTTACAGCTGGGGAATTCACAGCCCAAACTCCTCTAAGGAGAGATTTTGCTAAACCACCTGAGTTAGAAGCCTGACTTGTAAAAAATCAAACACCTTTGTCAAGCAAGGGAGATAACTCATCTTTGACATCTACATTAGAAAGGCCTCTGGAATGGGTGACATCCATCCACAGCCAGAACAAATTCTGAGCCAGGATTTCCTAGTTTTAAAGAGATTTAATGGAGTACTTAAACCAAAACCTAAATCCTTCTCACATCATTCTTTGCTTTCTTCAAACTCAGTACAAATTAACTCACAAAATCAATGAGGATTCAGCTGCACTGAAGGTTGATTAACTTCTGGTTTGAACATGAAGTACTGTTAAAGAAATTCAACAAAAAAGCACTAGTTCTATATAGAAGAGGTCTCATATATCAAGAAAGAAAACAATATCAGACAAAAGATCAAATTCTCATTGTTGTTTTCTGAGAACAGCAACTTTTGTTTTCAAGTAGTTAATCTCAAATACCTGCTTGATCCTAGGCATTCCTTTATTTATTTTTTACAATATTTACCAGACCCTTGCATATAGATGTCCTAAACCAATCAAATATTTAGGGTGTTGACTTTGCAATACTCTACCAAATTTGAAGCTACAAACATCCACTATACAGACATGGATAGGAAGGTATACAGTAATCTGCAGTCCCAAACTAAAGCCCTGCTTACCTGGTCCAACTCAAAATTTTTAAGTTTAAAATGCCTTAAGAATACTACCTTTCTTTCAGTGGAACATAGGATTCCCCACAACTCAATGATCTTCTCAAGAGCACAAATACTCCCTAATCATTGCAATGTCACAGTGAGCTGTAATAAATTTATTACATTTACTCTTTCCAAAGTATCTTCTCGCAGTCCAAACTCAGGGAATGTGGACTTAATCCCATCCAGCTTCACTCTTGCTCTTCTATCTTCACCATCTAATCCCAGCTTTTAGAACACTATCCAGACCCTGCACTGCCAAGCTAGGACCTTACCAAAGGAGCAGCACTTCCCAAGGGCCATCACAGCTTTCCATTTGTCCATTCAGATCTGGACAGTGCCCTCAGTGCCTGAACTGAGAACAGAATGGGGAAAAAAACTGTGCCGGCCAGCTGGACAACCCCACCCAGACAGAGAAAAAAATCTCAGCCCAAGCTACAGCTTCTGTCCCCACTCCTACTTACCTCCGACTCCTTTGCCCTTACCTATGCCCGCTAACTCCAACTGAACAGCAAGCTTCTCACAGGACTAATGCATGGGAAACCCTTACTTGGAAGGAACAAAACAATCTAGAGCCTCACTCTGGAAAAAAAATCTAAAATGCTCTGACTGGATTCTTTGCTGCCACATATTGCCCAGAGAGTGTGTAGAGTCTCCCTCAGCAGAGATATTCTAGAACATTCTGAACATAAACCCTGTGCCATGTGCTTTGGGATGACCCTTCTTGAACAAGGAGGTGGGACAAATGATCCATTTTGTGATACTATCTAATCTGCTGAAGATGGGTAACCAGGAAATTCTTGGCAGAAAGGAAATGCTGACATGTAGCAGGATTTAAACATCTTTAAACAGGCTCAACATGTATAATGAAAGCATAAAAGACTGCTACAGTCTAGTGAAGATGCAAGTCCTGCTGACAGCCACAATTTGCCCTGCAACACATTCAGAATGCAGCAGCTGCTCTTTCACTACAGCACTGCTGACAAACACACGACTGATTACTGTTGCTCAAAAAAGTAGAAAGCATCTCCTTATTCCTACTCCCCAAGAAAATTCCCCAAACTAACTAAAGAATATACAATAATGATCATATGCCAAACTGCTTACAACCAGAAAAAACAATGGATAAAACTATCCTTTCCCTTGTAACTTTGAAAATCATTACATTCTTTCACTATGCAACATCCATTTCACCAGGAAGTCTGATACACCAAGATACAGTACTTGAAAATATGTAGAGAACTGGTTATTCCCCAGGGAAATAAAGCATTAAAATAAAGCACAATCTGATGGAGATAACAGTTTGCATTTTGTTTTAGCAGTCAGAGGTTATGATTTCACACTACTTGGCTGGAAGATGTGTCTGTGAGTGGGTTTCTGTCAATATGCAGAACTGTTAGAACTGAAGTGTTCCACATCCAATTTTTTTTTTTTTTTTAACAAGTAATCTTAATTATTTTTAGTTCTAGCTGCTTAAAGTAATAGTTACAATAATTCTAATATTATTATACAGTATTGTTGTTGAAAGCCTTAAGGATATTTATCTCCGATCATTTAAAAATATTTTCCAATAAAGTGAGCAAATACTGGCGATACTATAATTACAACTACAATTCCAGCTATTAAAAATGAAACCATCGTGATTTACAGTTTAGTTGTATACCCAAATTACCACTATACTACACATTTAATGATGATCTTTGTAGGAAATCATTACATAAATTAATTCAATGAATAATCTTTCAATGACACAACAGACCTTTCCACTGAAACATCTAGATTTAAACAATAAAAACAAGTATATGTCAAGTATATGAGAAATAAGAAATACTTATTTAAGCAAAGCAGAGTTCAGAAGTTGGACTGTTCTCTGAAGCCACAAATATTGCTGGCTGGTAACATGCCACTGTTTCTTGAAATCATTGAATGGCTTTTTAATCCATTAATAATGTCAATTCCTAGGTCAACTCCTTAGTCTTCCTACTTTTATCAACTGAAGAACTACAATGCAGCATTTTATTTCTTATTACTGGCTGCTTTCCATATTCCAGGTACTTTTCACATAAGCTTACCATATTACCAATTTCTTACACATATTTGAAGGTTTCCATTAGGTAATCTTTGGTATTAAAATGAAAATCTTTCCGCTTCATTCAAGATGTGCTAAATCAGATCCCTGGACAGACCAGGAGTGTTTACATGTGCTCTGTTCAAACAGAACAAAAAGGAGCTACTTGGTTCAGAAAGTTGACGGGTACGTAACACAGTCACTGGAAAAGAATTAAGCTGATTCCAAATTTAGAAGAAAGATCTGTTGGTTCACAGACACCAGAATCTAAAGAGTTTTTAGGTGCCACAATTTTGGGTATTTAAAGAAATTTCTGACATGCTTGATTGTCACTACAAGTTGGTAATTTTTGTCCCACAGGAGCTGAACTGAACTAAGCATATGTGTGTGTCATCTTCAAGCCAAAGAATTTGATCATCACTAATTTAAATTGGATGAGGATAAAGCCACAAATGAGTAATGACTTAAATTAAAATGACAGTTCCTTGATCATCAATAACCAGAGGAAAAGAAGCTTAAGGGCAAAAACATACCCAAAAAGAAATATAATTTAATATACCGCTTGAGTTAGGAAATGAAGCTATTTAAGTTATTAAATAAGCAAAATTGAGGGCTTTAACTTGAACAATTACATTCACCCTCCATATTACACCAACACTGTGATGTTTTCATTCCTTTGTTTCATACAAATTCTTGTGTTAACATTTAAATAAGCCTTAAATTTTCAACAGAAACATGTCAGCAATTCATTTACTCTTTAGAGTGGCTTTAATGAGTTTTGGCATAAACCCAGGGCTGTTACCTGCGCAGGTGGAGAAAGGCTGTGTAGCACTGCTTACGGAACTCCTGGTACTGCTCACTCTGGGTGCCTCCCATGCCTTCCACCATCTCCTTGTTCAGCTTCATTGGGGGAGGAAGGGGCTTGGGGTCCCGCCCCAAAATATAACCAAAGTCAATGTGAAACAGTTTACCTGTAGAAGAAGGAAAGGCAAACACTGCACATAATATAAATTCTTGGTGCAAAACTTAGAAAAATAAAATCATTATGAAGATAGTAAGGAGCTCCCAGAAAGTTTTTTGTAAGGTTTATAACAGCAAAGCAGATTTCAAATTCATTAAGATTACAGACACGATCAGTTTTCCTGCTTTTTTGATTTTTCAACATGTGGAGTATATTCACAAAGACTGAACCAATACTGAAACTGGTCAGTAGATATAAAATGCAGTTTACGTAATAGATACTACTAATTCTTTGGATCTTCTTTATAATTTGTTAACAAATTTAAGTATGAATATTTAAATATGTGTGCAATGTGTTTTGCATTTGGTTGTTGACATGAAATATGGTAAATTTAACACACAGCTAATATAACAAAGAGAAAGTAAGACTCATAATCCTTCTTAAAAACAACTTTTTAAAGCCACTGATCACCAAAGAAGAGTTCAATACTGTTTCAAAAGTCTTTTGAGTTGTTCAAGTAGGGTCAAAAATTATCAATGGTTTTGAAATACACTGAAGAAACACCACTACAACTTTGAATCTGAAATTGGATTTCAAATCCACCAAGAAGTTTGTCATACCCTTTTTCAGTACTAAAATGCATTGCATCACTTGATCACTACCTTTCCCTTCTCAGTTTAACTGACTGCATTTAGAACATTTCTGCAGCATTAACTCAACAAAAACTTGTATATGCCTCCTCTCTTCAAATGCACAAGGCATTTGGCCTTCCTACCAAAAGCCTGCTGTGCTCACCACAATGCTCACACATCACCAGGGGCAGAATTCAGTGTTCCCTTCCAATATTACTGAACTATGCATGAGATGTTATTAGTGGCAAAATGAACAACTGAATTTCCCTTGGTAACCTTCAGTTTACCAGTAACTTCAAAAAATCTAAAATACTTAGATTAACTGAAGAATAAATGTTTTATAAATACACAAAAATTATGTTAATAGAACTAAAAGTAAAACAATTTGTAATTCTTAGGTAGCCATTTTTTAAGGAATAATCTTGACTCAGTTAAATACTGTCCATGTTAAGAAAAAAAGTCTCTGATTGTGTTCTGCAAATGTGTTTTCAATCTGGAATGTGTAAATTAAGCAACGATTTGAGCCATATCACAGCTACATTACAAAAAGATGGTGAGATTGCAGATATGCATACAGATACAAGATAGGAGGTCTTTTAAACAAGAAGGTAGAAAATTATTAGCATGATTATTATCTAGACAAACACAGCACAGAAGATAGTCTTGTTTCAGAATTACAAACCTGAGCAGCATTACAGACAGGGGTGTATTTGCTATGGGGTATTTTAACCTTCAGCATCAGTATTCATGTTAAGATTTTGTAAGATTTTGAAAAAAAATGGAGCCGTCATATTTTTCAGTTAATCATCTGTCTTTAACTGTTTCATTGAATAATAATGTAGTATCAATAGAAAAGGCTTCTTGAGATCTGTCATAAGCATTTCTTCTTCAAAATTCCATGACAGTGAAATTTCAAAGAGAGATCACAAGTATCCTGAATAAGAGGAAAAGTGTTTGCTGACTGATAAATGCCACAACCATTACATTTTGCATAACTAATTGTGCTATTAAAAAAAGCCTTCCTTCAATACATTCTTTCTGGGCTGCTACAGGAGATAATTTTAGAGCCTATTTTTGTACACCAGATTTCTGAAGCAACCACTTACAGAACCCTTCAGTCATTAAGCTAGAAAAAATGTTAAACTAAAAAGTTTTGGGGACCTGCTTTCTGTTCACTTATTCAAATCTGTCACCTTGAAGAGTCAAGAGACAATATTTTGAATAAAACAGTAACTTTTGTTGCAGTAATTTATTTTTTTTTTCAGTTTGCTCTGGAGAGAAGGAATAAAAGATGAAAATTAATAATTTACATTGGTAACAAAGGCATCTAAAACATTCAATAATATTTCAATAATTGAGTGACAGACATCTAGAAAGTGAGATGAGGCCATCCTGCATTAACACTATAGGTTTCCTAGCTGTACCTTGAAATTCAGCTGATATTTAGGCTGACTTAAAATGTATGTACAAGCTCACATTTAAATAAATATATTTACCACCTTTCAAACCTGTCTACTAAACACAGACTTGACTAATTTTAATTCAGCTCCTGCAAGATCAATTAAACCAGCACCCCATGTTACAGAACATGGACAAAAGGCTCTCCCTGGTGCCTGCACAAAGCTGCTACACCAGGAGCAGCATAAGGGAGCACTGATGGTCTAGAGATTTCTACAGTGCAACCTGACTCGTGTTACCCTTCAGAACTTAACAACTGAACAAATGAAGAACAAGCCTGCTTTGGACAAATTAAACGGGCTGTATATTTAATACTGAAAGTAGGATGTTTTCATTCTTATTTATGTTAATAAATAATATATTTATCAAGTTAATAAACTCAATGATTTCAAGTCTTTTAATACCTACATAAAAAGGTTGCAACTATCTCAAGTGATCACCCCAAATGCCATTTGTATCAGGGTGTTACACTGAATATTCCACTTTAATTATATTAATGAATGTGACAATTTTCACTCAGCATAACTCCAATTGCAAGAACAAGGGGACCTCTGGAGGACATCTGGTCCAACTCCCTGGCTGAGCAGAGACATCCAGTACCAGGTGCCTTAGCCAGGACTATGTCCAGACGGTTTCTGAGTATCCCCAGGGATGGTCTCTCTACAAGCTGCATCAGTCATTTCCTGTAACAGTTTGTACAGCTCATATCACGATATTTATATACAGTAATCACCCATCCTCCCAGTAATCCAGCCTTCATGTGAACTTTATGCAACACTACTTTTTCTAAAGGGTTTGAACTACCATGTTTTACAAAGCAATTGCATGTCCTTCCTTCAATATACAGTGTGTCATGACACATATTATTTTACTATGATCTAACTTCTTCTGATTTATTATGTCTTAATTTGAAGGGTCCTAATCTTTAGGCATGCCTATAAATTACAGACAAAACTGGACCTCTGCTTTGGTTTACTACTGTTCCCAAATGAGTGCTAAATCATAAAGGTGAGGGTTTTTTGGTTTTTTTTTTGTTTCAGTCATGATTTAAACTAAGACCAGGAGTTACTTAACAGGTGAAACAGATCTCATCTTTAAAACTAGTGCACTAGAAATCACCCTGCCGTCCCCACTCATTTTACTGTAGAAAAAGCAAGACACAAGACATTTACTGACTGAAAGAAGATAAGAAGCTTCCAGGAGTAAGCAGCATGCACGTATAAAATTATTCAATTCAAAATCTAAAAGCTGATACTGTTGGATACTTTTGAGGGTTGGTTTTTCCCATTCAACACCTGGTATTCCAACATATGGAATAAAGAGGACAGGCAGTCCTGACTACCAGTCAGGGCAACAGGAAGTCCATCTGACTTCCTTTCGGCCTTGAGAGTGATCTTTCATTAAGTCAAGGATGGACCTGTAGAGAATAAAATTGATACCTGGTGCTTGCAATAGCCACTAACACCTGACTGCAGCTGGAGACGGTGATTTGTCCATCACTTTCACTGCTAATATCTAGATTTTAATACAGGAGAAAGTTCCTCTGGAGCAGCACAGAAATTGTTTCATTTTGCTAGGAAAAACCACTGAAAACCAGACAGAACTCTGAAAACCTTAAACAAAATGCAGAAGACAGAGCAAATTAGATGCAATTACTGAAATAAAGTCTGATGGCAATTGTCTCTTCACAGTAAAAATGCAAATTACTTCAAACTACTCTGTTTGCATTGTTCAGGAAGAAAAAAAACAACCAACCAACCAAAACACCCCAAAATTTCATTATTTCTTCATAACCCTCAAGCACCACTATTATTTTAACTTGACCCATATAAAAAATGTACAATTTAGGGATTATGCTAGGTGAATTCCTATTTTAAATTTGAAACAATAGGATAAAAATGCCTCCGATGAAAATGACTGGATGGATAGGGTGTTTTTCTGGCTTTCCCAGCAAATTCTGATGTTACTGTCAAAATTTTTATTTTGCTAACAGACCATTGCTACGATGAAAAAATCGGAATGCCTAATTTATTGTAAGAATTTTCATTAGCAGTATCTTACAACTCTCCAGGACTACACAACAATGAAAGTAAAGTGAATTTTTAAGAACTTATTCAGGATGCAGGTTTTGAAATCATATGCAGCAACAGATGAAGGTAAAGTTTAACACTGTCACCCATGTAACTGGTAAGAGCCTAGCTTGTCTTAAGCATTATAACTCACCTCCCTCCCCCAAGCTGTCCATTCTCAAACTACATTCCATACAGGCATATTATATGAAAAAAAATAGTTCTGATACTTATAACTAGATGACAAGTGCTGTTCAAGGTACCTAGAAGAGAAAGTGTTTCGGTGGATCAAAAGCTAAAAGATTACGTTCTTTTTGCAATAAGCACCACGGAAAATGGAATTCCAGAGAGAAATCTAAAGCACAAAAGTATGCATTAGTTTGTTTTTGTTTGTTTTGTTTTGTTTTTTTTTAAATAAGGATGTCCCTCTATCAAGACCAGTAATATTTAAAAACATCTTTAAAAAATTTACATATTATAGTATTTTGCAACATTAATAAATGTATTTAACAATATACTTGTCTAAGTACTGCTATAGAGTGAATGTTTAAATCCTGCAGGTTTTCCATTTCTACCATCTCAGACCTGCTCTGGGATAGATTTTTCTGTCTGAAAAACACAGAAAGTAATTTCATATATGAATCTGTTCAGGTCTTGACTGTCTTTCCCTGGCAAGCCTTTCTAACCAAGACTGAAGAATAAATGTTGTGTCAGTTGATGACTGCAGTTCTACCTCTAGGCATTAAATGAGAAGACAGCCCAGTTCTTTCATCTATTTACACATGATGCCAAAAGCAAATGTGGTTTTCAGGTTCTGAGCACCCAGTGTTTGACCTGCTCTTATATATTAGCAACCTAATTTTATCCACATAGCAATTGTCCCTCCTGCTACAGAGCAATTTCAAGTATATGGCTCAGGTCAAAGCCATACTTTGGGAACTCATACTGGGAACTTGCATTTTCATGCATGTGACCAGAGGTTACTGAAAGATAAGCTGGCCATCACTAGGGTGAGAGTAAGTTGTTCAGACACATACATAAGCAGTGCTATCAAGAAAGCCATTTGAATGTCTAGGGTATCCTACAATATCTACACATAGCCTGGACCTTTGTGAAACCTCTGCATGTCTATAAAGCAAGTTGAAATTACTAAGATACCTCTAATGGGACAGGAGACTTCACTTGTCTATGAAAGCTGAAATACTTTCTAACTCTCCTTATGACTGTACTGACTGCCTTGCATATATGAAGACATCCATGTCTGGATATTTTATTAGTACCTAGATCCTGACTACAATCAAATCAGAGAGTATAAGAACTGCAGAACAAAGTGTTCTCAGGGGAAGGCATGGCATAATTGCAATATACTAGCCTAATGCATATTTCACAGAAGTTAACTGAACATGCTACACCTTGTATATCATACTCAAGCTTCACAACCAGCCAAATCTTCCTTCTAAGGCAACAAAAGGAATGTTGGCTGTTAAATCAGATACCAGCTTCAATATATAAATCAGTCCTTAAAACCTTAAAAAGAGGCACTGATGTTGCCTAAAGCTGGGCATACAACTAAAAAAGTGTCTTGTTATCTAGAAATCACAATAATATCTGCTACAGATTTAGAAACAAGATGTTAACACACACAGCAATTAAAAATGCATTTTGTCTCCATGAGAAGTAAAAAGTTCAAAGTTTTCAGAGAAAATAAATATCCCTGCCATGCAATACTGAGTATAGAATATGATCTTTGAGTTACCAGCCAAGACACATTTATGAAATTGATGCAACCCTTTTTGCAATTTCTGACGTTAGTGACAGATAAGAATGTTTTGACTGAACATTCCCCACATCTCCTTCCAAACACACGTCTACAGCTGTCCTTGAAGTATAATGATATAGGAGTTAAAAACCTGAAATTCCAGACATCTTGTTCAAGACTACTACTACAAAAAAAGCCAGTCTTTTCTAGAACTATAGACAAAAAAGAGTCATGAAAGACAACAGAAATTATTTTACTAGATAACTGACATCTCATGCAAAAACCCACATTTCTAATGGGTAGAAAACAATGTATTTTTATGAACTTCTGTATCTAATGCTTAATATTTAAATTATACTGCATCTATTATAAGCATAGACATCTATGGGTTACAAGATGATGCATCAATTCTATTGGAAGGAGACTAACAGATGTGGCTACATTCACAAAACTGAAAGGTTGAGCCAAAAAGAAAGTAATGGTATATAAGAAATATGTGAACACACAGCTGGTACCCAGCATTCCTACCCTACTGGAAACCTTCAATTTATTAAATAAATATAATCAAAAAAGGATGTTTATAGAGGCATATGATTTTGAAGGAGGTACTTGGAGCATGCATTCTTCAAGAGAAGGACGAAATTAGCTTTTCCCAACTTAAAGCTAAGCAATTCTCAGTAGCAAGAAACAAGCCTTCGTAGCAAGTCTTTGTTGTACTTAGAATATGTGGAACATAAGTATTTCTCTTGATAGCTCACAAAAGCTCAGTTTGTGGCAGAGCATGTGTTTTCAAACTTGGAATGTACGATGGATGTGCACTGCCCTCTGCTGTACTCCCCAAATTCTTCCAGTAAAGCCACTGTGCTGTACTTCTTAACACAGACAGGTAAGATGCACTTTACCCCAAATCAAAACACTGAACTACTACTAGTCTCAGCATGCANATGAAAAAAACTGAAATTCCCTCTATCCCAAAGCAGTGATTATAATAGTTGAAGTAGCTTTATTTTCAAATCCTTCATTTTCTCTAGTGAAGAAGTCATCTTCTTATTATACACTGGAGTAAATATTACCTTAAATGAGACAATATAATTTACATTTTAAAATATAATCTCTGCAATACTCAGAAGGTTATATTCACAAGGAAAATGAAATGAAAAAGTACCAACACATTAGAAATTAAACAACTGTTGCTATAAAATTATAGTCCTAAAAAGAATTACCTGTTTTTGTTAGCAACAGATTATCCAGATGTCTATCTCCAACTCCAAGGATGTAAGTAATCACACAATAACCAGCTGTAACAAGTAAATTGTAAACATCAGTATGAGTACCTTTCCTGGAGAGCAGCAAGTTCCACACAATTAACAACAGCACATTACATTATCTCAGCTCTAGTTCACTAGCAATAAATATACCACGGAGACTTGGGGCAGGAGTTGTGGTGGTGAAGAATAATCAAGATTATCAGCACTATGAAGAACATTTGAAGTACTAAAACTCTGGAACTTATTCAGTACTGGCGAGATTTTAATTCCTCATTTTACAATTATATGCCTAACCCTAAAGGACTAAATTAGTTCAATTACTGGGATACAGGTACTTCGAAAGAAGCTGAAATATTTTGAGCAAAGTGAATGTACATGTTTTGAACTGAAGCTATTTTAAGGCCGTTGTAAATAAGTATTAGGCATTGATTTGAGCCTGGATATCCATGTCAGCCACATTCACAAGATCAGCAGTGACAAAGAGCCAACTGTTTTAATTGTTGCTTTCACCCATTAACCAGAACAGGTTGAAGCAGTTCCAAAGACTGCACCATCAGAAAGAGAAGGGCAAAGGAGAAGACACTGTGGAGTCACACCTGAATGCTCTTTTTTTTTTTTTCCCTTTTGCTAGAATGAAGGGATTTTTTTACCTTTATGGACAGTCCATGTGGTATTTTAACATGGTCATCCGTTTACTGAAAACAAACTACACTATGACTTTTTCTTTTCATCCAAATGTAACCACAGCCCCCAAAATGCCTAATGTTTTCAAAACCAATTAGAATTTTGATACAGATGATTTAGCATTATATAAGGACACGTCCCTGCACTATGAAGGCCCCAACTTACAATACATAGAGGGCAGAGATAAGATTATTGCTGGGAGAGTATTTAACTCATATTCTCCTTTAAGCACTACCAAAGGCAGACTTGTGTGTGACATGCCAGGCTTAAAATTACTCTTTTCACCACATTTCTGACAGTAAAGTATATGCACAGTGCCCTATTTGAAGCCACCTAAACTGAAATATCTTAATACCTCATCCACCACACCCTTCA
>VXBB01012405.1:61214-80287 GCA_013399915.1 Illadopsis cleaveri
CTGTTAGACTGTAACTCACCACAGCTCTTAACATACGTGTCCATCACCTCTGCACTGATTCCATGAGGACCAGTCTCACTAGGGGCATGTTTTCTGAAGAAGTTCTAGAGAGAATGCCATGAAGATATTTAGCTATTCCACATGATATGAAACCGGGTCTTTAGGCAAAAAAGATATTTAAATCAAGACCACACATGGCACATGGCCCTTATTACAATCTCATAAACTAACAACCATCCCCAAAACACGTCTAAGATCTAATTTAATATCGCTTTATTTATATTCTGTCTCAATCATCATATTCTTACACTAGACACAGAAATTGAAATGCAGTTTCCTTTATTAAAGGTTTCAGAAAATAAACAATGCCCCTAAAAGTTACTGATCAGTAACTCTGAGTGACAATACTTCCAATGCAAACTGTTTAGGCCACACCAACAAAAACCAAAATAGGATTAACAGTCCTGCTTTATAAGTACATTTGGGGAACATGCTCTTACAGAGTTTATCATCCTTATATGTCTCCCTATTCCTCAATAAAACCAACTGCTGCTATTGAGTTTAAAAAAGAAAATAAGCCCAAGTCATCAAATAGAAAATTTGAATTTCCTGTGAAATGTGGACAGGGCCAAACGATCCTTCCATCAGCCAGAACAAAACTCTTATTAATCTTCTTGAATAAGATAAAACTCAGTTATATCCAAACTTAAGCAAAATTTTTTCCAGTAGGCACAACCTAAGGAAGCACTGAAAGAGGAGCGTGGTAGTCCCCTGGATGGCATACAAGTTACTAAAATCATAATGAAAAACTAAGACACTGATGAAATGAACTTCTAAAACACAAACTGTAATTTTAAGATTGTTGATAGAAGGTAAGTAACACTGAAACACCAAAACATCTTTTCTTTCCTGTAGATCTGTGTTTCACCAGGCAGCAGTGATTTACTGCCTTTTAATCTTTTCAGTACTTAATGTAGTAGTTATATACAGTGCTCATCTTTACTAGAACAGCTGTGAAATCCAAAATGAACATTTCCAAAAAGAGTAAACTAAACTTTCACAACACCCAAAAGTGTTCAATTACTTTTCATTTCCTTGGCCTACGATGCCCAGCTGTTTTATCATGTCTCAGCACAGGAAATTTCACTCTTTTGGTGCACTACTTCTTCACAGGAATAATTGCGCCTTATGTATGCATAGCAATTTAAACAATAGGGCACCTATTTTCAGTCATAATATGATATTGTAAGTAATTGAAAAATAACAGTTTCACAGGCATTTCTAAACGTATTATTTTATAAAACATGTGATGGACTAAATTATGAATAGTACACTTCCAAGATTACAAAGGATTGTCAAGAAAGCACTTTATAATCTGTAAAATTATTGACTATGCGGATGTACCTTATCACAACATCTGTGGAATGGAAAGCTAAAAAAACCAACTTATGTAACTTGATGCTGGTCACTGATGAGTGATAAGCATTTTTTATATGTGGTAAGTATTTGGTAAGCTTATTTGTTAAGCAAATGATAATGAAAACCAATTTAAATCTTCGTATTTTTAACATTTGTAGTTTATAGGAGATGAGTGCTAGTTTGCTTTGGCTCACAGTCACTGAGCTACAAAAATTGCAAACTTCAGTTTCATCTACAAGAAAGGAAAAAAGCTATCATGACAAATCAAATCCAAAAAAATATGCTCTCTTTTCATTTAAAAAACCTATATAGCTACTCACCTCTTACAGCAATTTGGTATGTTTTCATCCAGCTATATTTATCTCAACCAGGTGAGCTCTGCTACCTAGCTTGTGTGCTATGCTTGAAACCAGTATGAGTTTTGTGTGCAACTATTCAGTTGTACATCCCCACTCAAATCCATGAGAATTAAGACAATCTGCTAACAAAACCAAGNATATCTTTTTAAACATCTGCTGTAATAACCCCAAATGATTGCAGCCATAATTTGTCTTCTAACAGATCAAAAAATCAGCTGAGACACAGAATTTTGCACAAGATCTAAGCCTTCAGCTTACACTGTTTGATCAGAAGACAATTTACAACTCCGCCATCACGTACCTGTATAGTTTCCTCAGTAGCAAGAACTTCTGCAACTGGTACTGATGGAATAAACTGCATGAAGCCTAAGACAGAAAACAGCCAAAAGAGAAAATCTCCAATGCACAGAACTTTCAAGCTACTCTGTAATACACGTTTATGAACAGACAGAAATAATACACAGTCATTCAACTGCTTCTCATAGGGAAAAAACCACACTTTTTTTGTCCCATTTTCCAATCTCCTGCCTTCAATATTTTTAAAACAACTTGCCATCACGACCAAATTAACCTCCAAAAGGTGAGTTTTTACAAGTTTTCAAGATGAGAGGAAGTACATTGATGGCTAAATATTTATCCAGAATTTATCTAAAATTTTTTTGTTTTCTCCTCCATTTGATGCAAAGAACCCTAAACAGGAGTGTTAAGTTATTTACTCATGATCACACTGCAAGCCAGCAGCAAAAATTGGTAACTGCTGATTTTCACACACTCCTAAATCCGGACCAGGCTTCTTTTATGAAGATATTTGAGTCACCTGTGGAACACTGTGGTGACTCAGATTGTTTAATTCCATGATTTACACTAACAAGACTTTCTTACATACTAAGAACACAAGGAGGAGATTCTTCTCCATACTGTATTTTTAGGAAATAAACGTACTCATACCATGTTTTGTACTAGTTGCCAGCACTTTATAGGGTGTCAGCTTCAAATCCAGATTCTCTTTCCTTAACAGCTGGAAAAAAAATATACAAAAGCAAAGATGAATAAAACAGAAAGGCAGATTCTATTACTAAAAGGATGTGTATTGGACATTGATCTCCACTGTTCTTCACTGAAACTGATAATGTGTGAAAGCCTGTTTGGCAATTCTATTTTTTTTTTTTCCCCATAATCTACATGGGGTAATTGCACGTCTGTATGGAAAAAGAAAAAAGGCCACCTAGAGATCTGAGAACTCTGGGATTATTTGCAATATAAGATGCATTAACAGTGTTTAACAGTCTTGCTTTTGACAAGGAAAATCAAGAAAACAGAAAGACAAAGATGTAGATTAATGATTCTCACCTTATCCATGAGTGAAATAATCTGAAGAATAAGTTGATCTTGACGTAAATCATCGCCATGCTTAAAAATTACAGGATATTTGCCTCCATCTTCTGTCTTGAAGAATAACTGAGCAGGCATTAAGGCACTCTGGAAGAGGAAATATTCTACTAAGCTGGTTCACAGCAGTACTCATATTACCACCTTGCTACAACAGAGCTTAGAAACACAATCTTTGCATTATAGTTGCATTGCCTCAATGGTTTAGTGTGTATCACTTCCAATTACTGAAAGTGTAACTGTATTTTAAAAAGAAAAATACCTTAATGCATTCCTTCCTTTTTTATCAAGGATACATTCTCCCTCCCTGCACCCCACAGCAGCAGAAGAGGATAGGACAGAAGTATTCAGTTTTTCTTCTGCGTGCATGTAATTTCAATTAACAAGGAAGCACTATGCAAAAGGTCACAACAAAACAAATTTAAACTGATCAGATCAAAAAGTGACACAATTATAGAATAAGCAACAAAGAATTCCTAGGGGCAAGTCATCTTAATTAACTGCTTTCTTGATCTATTTAGCAAAAGCAAAAGTGCCTTTTTACATTATTGTTTGAGAAAGCTCATTTAATTGTTTGCAATTTTTCCATGTAAAATGGGTCAAAGGGGATCAACTACCTACATGAATGATATAATCTATTGCAACTGACCAAGTCACTTCCCTCCACAGCAAACCAAACAAAAATAATGGAGCAAAATAATCTTGAGCAGTGAGATTAGATTTTCAAATTAATACTGCAAAATTGTTAAATTCCACAAGTAAAGGCAAAATTACTCTTTATGTAGTCCTACAAAAGCTAATGTGATGTCTAAGGACACCAAAAATTAGTAATTCTTCCCTTTTTAAGTCTGTTTGGTTTTTAATCTCATAGACCAGAATGAGCTATTAAATTGAAATATGTAAACCGTCAGAATTAGGAGAAGAAAAAGAACCTTTGCTTTTGAAACAAGTTACATCTCACATTTTTGGTCCTACATTTTTTGCACAGCTACAGAAGACCAGTATGTAAAAACTGCCTTGAGTTTGTCCTGAAGAACTTCACCTATTATTATTGATAGGAAACATTTAGTAGCTGTTCCAGCAATCTTCTTCTCCACATTCTTTCCCCAACTCTTAAATTATACTCACACAAAATGATGATTTGAGTTTGCAAAAGTTTGCTTTACTGAAAAAATCTTTTTAATGTTTCCTCCAACCAAACCTGCAGAAGCCTATGCTTCAAGGGAACTAACTTGATATAGAAAAGAGCAAGCTAAAACTAGTAGAAAACTATGCAAAAAGTATCCACTTCTGATTTTAAGTAAACTCAAATTACAACACAGTAAACAAGAAGTCTGATGAAACTATCATGCATAATAAGTCTATGACCTATTTGAGATGACAGATTTAACACTGGCTGTCACAGCAGCCTGCATGAATTTTTTCACTGGCAGACAAAGGCTTCGTGGACATAGGCCCAACTTGTACAGCAAATTTTGGTCATCCTAAAATTAGATTGCAGTCACCTAGAGGAATTGAACACCAATTTTTAAAATGATCCAACACCACTGAGCACAGGTAATAACTTACACTGCAAGCATTAACTTACATTTCAAACAGTAAAATAAGCAAAATAACCCCAGCGCTTTCAATAGTACATCAGCTGTTTTATGGTCACAAGCAGCTGCTACAGTTTGGTTTCAGGAATTACCAACCATAGGGATATAGGATTTACCTGTCAGCTAGCTGCAACTGCATGAAATGGACCACCACAGTGCTTTCCACTCTCTGTGAACTTAAGCTATATTAAGCAATGGAATAGACCCACAGATCTAAACAATACACAGAACACCTGCATTCACTTGCATGATTTTGACCTTAAAGTGGTACTCCTGTTGAATACAGGAACAAAATTCTGGGAAATTCTCAACTTCATAATCTCTATCACTCTTATAAAAGCTCATTTAAAGTTTAAAAATGTAAGTTGAAAAACTACAGAAAATAAGGAATTGTTTAACCACATTAAGAGCATGCTACAGTTGCATTTTGCCTTCACTATGGCTGTCCCTTTAAATCTTTCAACTGATGTTTTTAAGCTTAGGACTCACAAGACTTGTTTGTATTTCAGCTATTCAGAAACTCTTATTTACCTTGAAGAGTGTGGCTTTTTCAGGGATTATTCCTTTAATTTTCACCTGAGGTTCCAGAGGAAGTGGAATAAGTTCCATATCTGCTAAATTCATCTTTTCATTATCAGCTAATAATGCCTGAAGCCTCTCATTCTAAAAGAACAAAAATTTGTTTAAGAAAAAAACCCTAAAAAACATAAAACACCTACTAGGTACATGTGAAATCCATAAACAAAGGATGCATTACTAACAAATATTCAATTTATTCAATTCTTTATCTGTACAAAGTATCATGGTTTCACTCATATAATACAGGAAAATCAAAACTCTCTATCTGCAGTAATTTGAATAACAAAGGGAATATTCCACCTAGTGTTAGTATAGTCAAGCAATTTTCTAAGTTCCAGATATAACATAGTCTTAAAAAACAAATTTCTAAATTGCCTGCATAAAGCACAGGATGATTTGTTTTCCATACCAAAATTAAAAGTTAGTTTTGTTTCAGAAATTGATTCAAATCCAACTCAGAAACTTTATATCCCTCAATTCCACCAAGCTGTTCCCTACCACCAAGGAACCAATGGCCAACAGCTTGCACTGATCTGATTTCCAGACTTGCTCAACATTCCTATATCTGTAGTTACCAGAAACACAAAATTCAACAATTTTTGAGTACTTTATACTTGGTGTACTACATAGTAATGGTCATTTGACATTAAAGTCTCTAGCCCTTTCCCTTGCTGAATACAACAGACACAAACAGACACCAAGGAGGCCCACAACTGTTAGAAATAGTTCTAGTGGTTAATTGCTGCTTGGCTAGATTGCAATCTAAAAGTAAAAACTGTGTGTTTTTTAGTTTTACAGAAATTTCCTAAAAGAATATACAACTGAACACTACCAATGAACAAGCAGGAAATAGAATCTTAAAAATTGAAAAATTCTCCTCTTCTTTTAGTTTTTGTCACTGATATACAGAACAAGTTGCCTCAATTTTGTTAATAAGTGCTATATTTTTCTGCATAGATATCCTCCATGCATTTAAAGAAACTATCACACTGAAAAAACGATGTTTAAATATACTGATGTGTGTCAAAGGAGAAGGTTATACACAAACAGAAATCCCTCTGCCATTTCCACTTTCTTTCCCATACCCATCTGTCAGGTGCACTTAAAACACTTCAGCTAAGAAGGATAAAGCTTCTTAAAACATATAATAGAAAGCCTTTTCCTCAAGACCCAACAGAAAGCAGAGTTCTGATAAACATATACCTTATAGAAAAACAGCTTTGTTGCTCTCGGAACAAACGAAACCTCGCTGCTAACTGATTTTCACTGTATCCTGGCATATCACTCACATGACAATAACCTGATACTCTCCGACATACCCCACAACATGGTCAGTCATATCATCAACTATTTAATTATTCTTATATCTTTCTTTGGTCAAAACACACCATGAGCGTTCTCAAGGGCCTGTTTTCTAGCTACAAACTTTGAACACACTTTGGAACTTTGAACTATCAAAACTTTTCCAAAGTTTGTTCACAGTTAATCAAAATTATTACAGAAGGATGGAGATCTGTTATAGATCTTAGTGCTACAGACTTTAATGAATGGCTAACATTTCTACCCATTGTCAAATTTAAGCCACAGACGGGCTTTCCAATCCTTTAGTTACCTTTTTCTTACGATTCCCACTTTCACGCTGGACTGCCTTCATTACATGAACCAACCGATCTACAAATGTCTGCTGGGCTGCCAAAAGTGAGCGCATAACTCTGACAGACTTATCACCCTAAGAGAATGAAAAGCAACAGAATAAATTCCTCATTCTGTAATTATTTTATCTAGAAATCATTCCTTTGTTCTTAGACCTATGGGCTTTTAAGAGGTTAAGTGAATAATGATCTATTTCCCATCAATTCAAAAAGTATTTTCTGTAAAACACAATCATAGTCTCTATAGCTGGCAATCAATTATCTGACCTAACAGTGCACTTCAATTTGCTTCAACAATTTCAGTGGTGAACAGTCATGCATGACAAACTGATTCACACAGCTAAAGTAAGTTAGTAAGGAAAACTGCGAAACATTTACGAAGCACAAGAGTCAGATTCAAGTAACCCTCCACTAAAACTGGAAATAATAATAAGTGTGAGATACATGAAAATCCAGAAAGATTGCATATCTGCTATACAGCAAAACTTCCAATTCACAGACGTTTTTTCGACTGCTTCAGGGTTTTTTTTTTCCGCGCTGATCCAGCACCCTCTGCTGCCGACACACAGAACAGCAAGTGCTGTTTCAGAGTTCCAGATTGGTCTCTTCACTTGCACTTCAAGGACAAGAGTTTACAATAAATAAATAGTAAATAAACCACATTGATTACAGAAGGCTTTTAGAAGGTTTTAGACCCAGTTCAAGGCAGAGTATTTTAGAATCAGTATGTTACTAACAGGAGCAAGCAACAAAAGAGAAGAAAGAGTTTTCTCTGTATGTTCTTTTCCTTTTTGGCAGTTTCTTCAGCTTACTACAAATTCAAAATTCATGCAGAAGTGGAAGCTTTTATAAAATTTTAATACACGTGACATACATACACAAAAAACCCCAACTCACCCTCTTAGACACCTGCACTTTTTTTTAAGGAAGGATAATCCCAAACCACTATGAACTTCGTCATACAGAGGCATTACCTTCAGCAAAGCCTGACTGAATCTCCTCATCACGTTTAAGTACATTTCATGAGTCTTTGGGTCCCTCTGCTGAGTATCTTGGTCTTCACACTCCACTATTACATACCTGCAGCATAAAAATAACACAAGTTATACCATACTCTTTGAGCTGAATGATTTGAGTGAAACACAGTAGCCCTGTATTACAGACTTGGGACTAAAAATGATCTTTGAGATCTTTTAACTCAACCAACAGCTGAACTCTTAAAATTGCATAATCCCAGTTCAATTTGGATCAGGAGAATCTATCAAAGTGTCTGTGGGTTTTCACTTACGGTGAAGGGTCGTCATTCAAAGAGGAGACACTTGAAGTCCAAATCATATGAATACTCTGGCCAACAAGTACAACTAAGAATGTTTTCCATCCATTGTGATATCACCTGCTATGTAATTTAGTGGCTGCAAACTTGCTATTCAAGACACCTACAATACAAGGAGAATCTCACCCTCCCTGCTCCCCATTTTGCCATTAGAAATGGTGGAAGGAAAGGTATTGGTCCTAAAGCAGCTCCACAGAGTCTACATGCCAGAGTTTCCATTTCTAAAATTATTAATCAGATACAAAACTTAATAGTACAATCGGGAACACTTACACTGAAAATTTATTTTGATGTTAAGCAGTCACGTGGAATGATTTTGTGTAAATTTCTACTTGCAGCACTGACAAGCAAAAAGTAGCTATTTATTGAAAGCTATGTACATATCTTTTTTCTGTTGGTCAATGTATCTCCTAGTACTACCCAGCAAAAACATGCAATAAACATACAAGAAAGTAAAAAAATATAATAAACTTTATTAAAAAAAGGAAGAAATTAACATCTCAGTAAATTTTCAAACACTGCATTTGGATTCAAAAGTGACTAATTCAAGACATTCTCTTGGACATGAAACTCTCAGCAAGAATTACACCCACCTTATGTACTTGGGCAGAATCTCTTTGTGACAGAATAATTGTGAGACAAGACTAGAGGTCTGTCATTTCCAGCTGATCAGACTTCAGCAGTCTTATTTATAAATACACATCCACTAGAATAAGGCATATGTAACTTCTTCCACATATATAACCCTAATAAAATCTATAACTAAAGATTCCTTCTAGTGCCTTGCTAATGCGGCGTTATAGACTGTTCTCTCATGAATGTCTGTATAAAAGTCCAAAGTCTGTGCACCTAAACTTGAAGCAAAAGGGAAAATAATGAATTGAAACACGCTATTTTCCATTTGTTAAAAAGCCCTGGACAGTTTCTCAAAGCTATCTCGAAACAAAGAGTAAGAGTAATGCTTCATACTTGGGTAGGTGTCTCATCTGTCCAAAGAGGAGACAGAAAAAGCAGTAACACTGACTTCTGAGGCCACTGCCAAAGGACAGCACAGCTTTACAATGACAAGTGACTGAAAAGAAGGTTTCATTTTCAAGCGTTATTGTACTTTTTCCATTGATTATTTTAGCTGCATGCTGTGTCTGGACAGTTGAAACATACAACTGATCAGCAGCCATGAGGATTTATGGCTATGTCAGCTCAAACAGTGGCTGCAACATTTGTATTTTGCCACAGAGAAATTAAGATGTCTGGAAAGAAAACAAAGAATAAACTGACTAGGGTTTTGGCTTGGTGGACTTTTCTTATTTGTTTTGTTAAATTTATTTTTTATAAGTCATAAGTCAAAAACTTCACAGAGTTATGGACATTTGAACTTTCTGTAGATGGCATGTGTAAGATGTTGCTGAAATGTAAGAGAACAGTTTATATCAACCTGATAGAAATAAGCTAAGCTACTTATCTTAATGAAGAATATTTGATTAGGTCAAGCACTTGGTTTCTACTCACACCAATTCAGCCTGCAATTATCTTAATCATTTACATTTAACAGTAATTCAATTTTGAAGCCAATCATTATCTTCGGCCGCTGCAACAGAAGTAACTACTGCTTGCAAATGCACATAAGTCATTCAGTTAAGTATCTTAAAATTCAACCTGCTAAAAATAATTACACAATAAAACTTCAGGAAGTTATAAATGGAATCTCTCAGCATAGTTAATAGGTTTTTTTGCAAGAATTTTATTTAAAAAGTTTGCTATGATTACATCACATATCACACTCAGTTCTCAATTCACAACTTATCTGTGGTTAATACTCAGCACACTAAAATATGATCATATGCATTAGTATTTTTAGTTATTCAATGAAGCTACAAAGGTTACAAATGAGAATCATATGACTTAGGTTTAGCCATGTAAAAGGCACCTAAGGTCTTGCTTTTAAAATGCATGTGTATATACAAGTAAATAGCTGTGAGTGTTGTACATATGCAGATGTTTGTACATTAATACACACATAGACACATTTTCACACAGCTCCACTCATCTCAGTACAGCTCTACTCATCCCAGCTTGCTTCAAATGAGAAAATTCCTACTTGCAAATGCTTGTTCAGAAGGCTTGCAGATTACTATTTTAGCCATCTAATTTTACTCCTGAGCCACTGAGCTGAGACAAAATCCTAAACTAAGCAATCCTATCTCTACAGTATGGATGAACTAATATTTACAATTAAAGTTCCCCCTTAAGAATGCACATATCTGCAATGACTTTTTTGTTTGTGCTCATAACCATAAATGGAATAAAACTAAAATTAGGTTACAACAAAAAAAGACTGCTTTACGAATCTTCATAACATACACCTTTGATTAATATTTAAGTGCATAACTTCAATATTCCAGCCAACACTGTCAAACATTATAAGCACAAAAATTACAACCACACAGACAGCAAAGCAGAGCAAAGGTGAACTTAATCTCTTCTCCAACACCATAAATAACTTGAATGACAACTTTTAACATAGTTAGGCTGCTTTTTGTGACACTGTACCTAAAGTCCTAGACATCACCTTCATTTGTCTAACAGTAAAGCACATTTCTGCATTTTATAAGCCTCCGTTTATAAACTACTATGTTCAAATGCATATTGTTTTAAAATCTATTACTTTACCCTGAGAAAAATAAGATTCTGAAGCTCTCAACACAGGTCATCTTTTGGTGAGCATCCTGCTGGGAATTATAGCTTTGATTTCAAATACATGTTGATACAGTATAAATGAACAGTTTCTAACATACCAGTACAAGTAGTTTGCCAACGTGGAATTTTTGCACGCCCGTGATATCAAGAAAGTGCAAAGGTCTTGCTGGAAGGGATTTAAGAAGAGCNAATATGTTACTCTTTCCTTCTATGGATTTACATCTTGCTGTAAATGTCGTAACATTCAACCACCAAAGAGATTTCCCACTGGTTTGTATCCAGAGCATCTAACATCTTGAAGATGTTCTACTTCTCAAGAAAACAAATTTATATGGGCTACACAGCATTTAGCTGCTGCTTTCAGGTTTAATAGTTCATGTAGCAAGAAATCTGTGTATCTTTACTGATATGCTCAATTTGAGGCTTATTTTCTATGCAGTGTTAAGACTCAAATAAGACAATTTGCAACAAGGATCTTTAGTTCAAAGACCAATTAATCCTCATATAAAATTAAAATCAGATTCCTTCAAAATGTCTTTACCTTCTATCTTTCCCCTCCTTCAGTCCCGTTCCTATTACTTCTGGCATAAACTGAATATCGTCCTTGGCAGAGGTAAATCAACACAGTGTCTTAGTTAGGTTCAAAAAAGATGACGTGCCAAAGAATACGGCTACAGAAAGAACAGCTTGCAGAGATTGAAATATTTGGATAACTATTTCCCTTAAAAGACTGTTTTAGAACAGTCAGACACATACAGTTGTCAGTGTCTAATCAGTATGTGATGGCCTTTGCTATCATATAATAATTTTCTTCTCCTTTACAGAAGAGTACTTTAATTTCATGAAGAATTCTATTTCCAGTTCCCCCAATTTTGGATACCATGATCATGTACATAAATAGACACTCTAAAAAAACCTCAGTTAATATACTGCTATTTTCTTAGCATTTACTTTAAATCTATATCCTTTGGGCACTTTAAATATTCAGTAGGATACACCCAAAGGATCCAAATATTCACAAACAAGAGCAAGAAACAGTACCACATGACTGGAAAAGTACAATAAATACAAAGTAAATTATGTGACTTACATCAAGGTTTTCATTTTCTGCAAGCTCTTTTGTCTTAGAAGTAAGAGGTGGAGAAGAAACAGGTGGAATAGGACTCATAATCTGGGAGCTGCACAAAGGAAAGCACATAATTGGCATGATTCAAAGTTCTTGCTTAGGGGCCAGGGAGCATACATGGAAATCACAATGAATTTCCCTTCCGCAGGATAATAAATTCAGAAAACTGGAAGAGAAGTATCTCTGAAGGTATCATCCCAACCCTGTTTCAGAACAAACTGCACGAACAGCAAGTTTGACAGCTGCAGTTCCTGAAAACAGCAAAAATCTGTGCCTGGAGAGCTATACAGTTTATGCCTGTGAAGGACGTTTACTTAAACAAACTTTGCATTTTATTACATCTTCCATACAAAATAAGCAGACATAGACAGGAATTCAAGAAACCTGCATTTTCAGGAGCTTTCTCAAATGTTCTAAGATGAAACTGCTAATACACAACACCTGCAAGCACTAGTCTTTGGAATGCAACTACACGTAACAGAGTAGACAAATGCTTATTCACAAGGCGAAGTTTTCAGATGGTAAACTTACCCGAAAGGAAGTAACTAAATAGCTCTCCTAAGATCTAAGTATCACTGCAGCCTCGAAATACACCCCCCTACCTACTGTACCCACTTCTACAGCTCTGCAGAAAGATCAGTGAAAAGCTGTAGAACAGTAACACAGAAAGTACACCCTCATGTTACAAGTCATTAGAAGCTTAAGACTGAAAATCCTGAAAATCTGTAACAAACATTCACATAAGAGTTTGGTTACCAAGGTGGTTTGCACTTTGCTTAATACTTTATTAGCTACCTCAGTCTTTCTTTTGGATTTCTGCAAGTATAAGAAGTATGCTTCCACAAGTCTCCCCCTGCCCTGTCTTTTGCAGAAGCAGGATGAAATTTCTTTCCACTTCAAATTGATTAGACTTTAGAACTCCACTCTCTGATGAAAATGGGAAGTGGAACCTCATATAACTTCAGTGAAGACATCTTAACTTTTGCAAATACAGAAGGAAGCAACAGCAGTGTTTTTCCTGCTCTACAGAACTTTTCTTTGCTTTGTGTACTAAGATCAAAGGCCACAACTTTACCATTGTTTGCTCTGTAAACTATGCGTAATCAGAAAACACATTTCATAATTGTTCAGGATTTGTTGGGTTTGCTTTTATTCTTGGGATGTTTTTTTTGATGTTCAGATTATAAAATAACATGTTGAACATGCAATGCTCCCCTAAAAAGAGAAAAAAAATTGACGGCTTAGAATTTTACATGTTTCTGCCTTTCTGCTCAAAGTCTAAGCTTCTTACCTGTCTATTTCTGGAGCATTAGATCCAGATGTTGTCATAGTTTCTGACATGGAACCTTGACTGTCCCTCTTGCTAGGCTCCAGGCCATTCTTTATGTCATCAAAGTTTTCATATTTCAGTGCTTGGACTAACTGTAGCAGGTACATCAGCAAATCCTTATGGAGGAAAAAAAAAATCCAAGTTAAACAAAGGTGTCAGTCAAAGCAAACTAGAATTTCTTCTGTTTACAAAATTCTAATTTACAGATAAACTTAGTCAGGATTTAGTGACCTCTAACAACACAGAACTGAGAACTACAGAAACTGAGGTTTCCCTAAACAAGCAATATACCATAGCAACACTGGTGTTGGATGCAGTTTGACTCCCAAAAGATACTGAATACTGATTCTACTACTCTCTGTTACTCAAAGACAGTAAGTGCTAATTTAGTGAATATTCAAGTGCAATTACTACTTTATAATTCTCTTTAGTGAAGCTGCCCTAATTGCTTCCAGCATCCAGAATAAAGCTTTCAATTTGTGTCTCACAAGAAGAAAACTGAAAATTCAAGCATAAAATCTGGACTATGGTATCAAGAATGGTGATTCTCTCTTACAGACTTTTTTATTATCCTTTGTGTAGATGGAGATCTAAGAGAAAAAACACATATCTAATCTGTTTTAGATTGAAGAACAGAATTTTAACCACTTGCTGTTTAAAATCGACTTGCCTTTACTGTTCAACTTTTTCTGTTTAGTGACCTTCCAGTACTTTGCAAAAGGTACATTTTTAATGTCAAAGCAGTATGACCTAGGCTACAGAAGCAGGCTTGAAAAAATATTATATATTTATGCTCCCTATTTTAAATTCTATTGATTGCCAAAGATTCAAGAGTTACGGTAATACATTCAAAACTGAGTTTGTTTTTTTTTTAACTGTCAAAATAAAATACATAAATCACTGACATTTAACATATTAGGTTTTATTAAGTGGGCTCTATTCATAACCACAGCTCATCACATTCTAATCAGTATACAACTAGAAAGACCTCATTTCCACAGATAATCTTCTACTCATTTTCTTTAGCAATAGAGTATTATGATATACTGCTTCAATTCACCAGATAAATCTGCTGAAAATCCTTCCATTGGCTATTTAAGTTCAGAGCATTTCCACAGGTTAACACTCAAAATTTATCACTAGTTTTTGCTGAGAGCATACTGCTGTTTTACCTTGTTTAACAAAACCAGCTACTACTGGCTGTTCATGCTAAGACAATTATCAATGTGTGACACTTAATAATGTGGAGACTGCTCCCCAAAAACCTTACAATAAATAGCAACACAGTGAATTATATTTTGTTTTTCTCTACCAATATTCACCAAAATGTCGTAAAAAGTAGCAAACATTTCAAGGACTCAATGAGAGTAAAAATCCTGAGATCCGCTGACTTTTCAATGTATCCACAGACCAGTGAATACCTCGTCATCAGCCTGCTGAAGCCTGGCGACAGCATAGCGCCGCACCGTTGGGTTGGTGAAGTGGGATGACAGAAGTTCCAGAGAGTCTTCCACATCCATGGGCTTCCATTTGCCTAGCAGCTCCAGTGCTTGCTTTGCCTCTTGTGGTAGATCCCAGTTGACACACTTCAGGAACTTTGTCAAGGCCTAAATAGGAGATTGGACAATTCATCGGTAAAAAGCTAGCCAAAAGAAATTGTTTCAAAAATTAATGTCTCACACAAAGGAAGAACTAGATTCAGATTATATTTACATAAGCACAGATCTGGAAAAGCTTACTGATATAAGTGACAAAGTCCCTACCAGCCCAAACCATTCAACAACTCAACTTACCTTCTCCTGATGCGTAAGGTAATATCTGAATTTCCACACCAAATCCTGTTCCTCATATGTTAGTTGCTTTGTTGGTGGATAACTCACTATGATCTATTCGATACACAATCAGAAAGTGAGTTTAAAAACGTGAACAGGCATAATCAACAAGTTAACAAAGTATAGTGTGAGAAAGCACAACACTGACAACACAGAAATAGCTAGAGAAAAAAAGCTTTCCAACAACACAAAGCTACAGCATCATGGTGATGCTCCTCAGTTACATGCTTGCTTGAGTTGACAGGGCAGGCAAACACAGTTGCTTTAAGTGTACCATTCACACCTACATGACATGCACAAAATACACATTCTTAACCTCCCTAAATGGTTAAAAAAAAATGAACAAGTTATCTTGTGTTCCTTCCTGAGTTGGGCCCTTCTAACTAAGCACTCTGAAACATTTCATTCATGGTGTTCTATAAATTGAAATTAACTGTATTTTCCTTAAACTGTCACCATATATTATTAGAAATCTACCTAATAAAATTGAACTTATCCATCATAAGACTGACTTACATTAAGCTGGTCTCGTGTAGTTGCATTAGGCTTCAGGTCATGATCAGAAGGTCCACTTCTTAAACTTCGAGCAAGTTTGTGATGTTTGCTTTCTACTAAGTTCTCCTAAACGCAGAGGGTAAGTCAGTATTTATAAATACTAAATTTCAGAGAAAATTACTATTGAAACATAACAATCTAGCAAAGACTCACCAGTCTCTTGAAAAATGCATGGCAATGAAAATTCAAATCTGAAAGTACAGCATCTTCTGGCTTTGTTTGCTTATTTTACAAAAAAATCTCCTTTAATAATTATGTGGAGGGTTGTTGGGAGTTTTGAGGGTCTGTTTCAGTTTATGACTTAACAAACCCTACCTTGCCTTTCAGTGAATTGCTGCAAAATGTAAGCATTTCCGTCAACACATCCGTGATTGACAGCACTCAAACGTGCTAGGCACTTCATTAACACTTTCTTTAGGATGATGTTTGCTGCATAAAGCTTTGTATGCAAGAAAAAACATCTCAAAAATTGTCCCACTGTTAATACCATGTTAGCAACAGTAGGAGCCACAGTAGGAGCCACAGTGCCAATGAGTTTTCAGCAGCCAAGGCAGTTTCCAGCATTGTCAGACTTGCTATTGCAGTGTTAGATTGCACGGTGCTCAAACAGTGTTGCCAGTACAAGCCCACTTACATTAAGGTTCCCAAAGCTGCCAATACCAGTCCCACTGAATTGGCATCCACAATAATGGAAATCTTTTCTAGAACTGTACTTAGGCACTGTCTACATGAAAGACAACATACAAGAGAGTGTAGGGAGAAAATATTTTAACAGAGGAAGTGACCAAAAGTTACTGCACCAGTCTCTAAATTCTACATTCCACTTCTTCAGCTCCCTCTTACCACCCTCTGACCTCTTTTGCCAAGAATCCCCTTCTCTGCTTTCTTACACTTCAGAAGCAAGCACTTTAGGCATGGAAAGGAGGAGGTGAACATAAGCATTAAACCAATCCTTGTATTTTAATCTAGCAGCAGCAGAAATAGAAAGAAAAAAAAAAGAAATTCAAACCTACTGATACTTCTCAACCAGTTAAATATACCTTTCCACTAGAATTTTAAAATATTTAAGATGGCAAGCTTTCATCTACATTTATGAAAAGTTCAACAGTAACAGTAATACAGCTGGTATTACATAGAGCATGCTTACCATAGACATCTGGGGATCTGGAATCTTAACAATTTCAGGACTTGTTAAAATTGGGGATGACTCATCACCATCCTGAATGACAAAAAGTTGAAGGCATATTAAACATCTCAAGTTTTAGCGAGAAAATATATTGTATTAATGTATTGTGAACTCTACTCCAGTGAAAGAATGATTCAACTGCTGACAGTTTTAAGGGAAAAAAATAAAATAATAAACAGATTATTTTTCTTGTTTGTCATTTTCCCAGATGACAAACGATGTGGCAAGACAGATGGAAGTGCACCAGAGGAGATGCAGGCTGATAGTTCACTACTATGCTGACACACAGGTGAGTAGAGAAATTTGCCACTATTCTCATGTGTCCTCTGGAAACATGAAGATAAACAAAACCAGGCTCTGTATTTTCACCAAACCCAAACAGTTTTCTAGGAAAAAACCACCATTTTGCAGAAAATATCTCCAAAAAGTTCAATACAGACGAGTACAGCAAGATACATGTAACCCTATCTATCAGAGGTTCTACATGTTTAGAGTCTAATGTGTGCTGCCTAAATAAGGCAGGGAGAAGACATAATATTCCTGTTTGAACCAGACACAAGGAAAAAGAAAATAAAAGCTTGCCACCACATTACAAAAGTAGCAACTCTGTCTTCCAGACACACAGTAGTGTGGTTTTTGTGCTTCATGATCTCTGGAGAGAGATCTATATAAACATTAATAAAAGCTATGAAAGGACACTCATTTAAAATACAGAATAAAACAGTCAAACTCAGAACAAAACAAGCTCAGCATAACATATGCTCTGCTTTATTTATACTTAGTCTGTTTTCAATTATTTTGCTGTAAATTTGAGATCAGAATAAAATTTTTTTGACATACCAACATTTCCCCAAGTAACTAAGTTTTGAGGTAACTTGCTCAGGTTTCTTTCTGCCCCACCCTCTTTTTTTTCCTACTTTTCCAATCACATATGCCCTTTGGGATAGCTTTACTTTTATACTTTTCAGAGGTAACTTTCAAAGGAGAGGCTGTTTCAAGGGGGAGAATCATTCATCACTAACAAGATACATGACTTAAAAATGCCATTTAACCTCCCAGGAGAAACATCTTTTTTTCCTACTACATAAATTTTATGTTGCTGGCTACAGTAAAATATCTCTTATTATCAAAATGCTTCTTCAGAAAGACACTTTCAATTGCATTTATTAGTGTCCTATGCCTTTCTGAAGTAATCATTTTAGCAGAAGTCGAAGTAAAAGTAGTAAGAACACACATATCCTTCCTAGTTAAGGGAAATAATATACAGTCTGCCTGTGGCTAATGATGGTCCTAGAACATAAGCAGGTTGCTTTTCTCACTAGTCTTTTTAAAAAAACATGCATGCAAACATTGAAGAGGCACAGGTGACATTTGCTTACAGTATCTCTGCTCTAAAGGCATACTGCCTAAATAATGAACTTAGCTCTGACCTCACTGCACAGAAATAACAGCATCAAAATATTTCCATAATAACAAAATATGCTGCATCACTAACAGTAGACTGGACTGGGCTGGATCACAGTGACAGATCACCATTCACATTGTACTAAGCCTCTGATATCTCACCAGGCAGAATGCTCAGATCATGTCACAGTAGTTCCATAGAGTGAAATTATATAAAAAACAATGAAATCGCTGCACACAGGAGAAATCTTTCCTTTCATAAACACATCTGATGACAGACCGATTTACCTATCTACCAATACTTTATCTTCCAATTCTAAACTATAAGGCTGCAATCTGACTTTGCCTTTATAAAAACAAAAGATTCCAATGTCCCAGTGACAAGTCTCCACTGTTCAGAAACTTCACACAGAAACCCTGTATGAAAAACTTGACACAGAAGGGGATTAAGTAGCAAAAAGCTACTAATTTGCCACTAACAAGCTTTCAAACTCTTTATATCCAGGTATCCAGGTCCCAGGTCCCATAAGGATTCTCTTGGGATAAGCAGTAGTAAAGCCCATTGCTGTATCTTTCCCTCAGTGGGGGGGAAAAAAAAAAAAAAAAAAAAAAAA
>VXBB01012405.1:88453-103241 GCA_013399915.1 Illadopsis cleaveri
AAAAAAGAAAAAAAAAGAACAAGAAAAATAATCAGATACATTAAATGGAAAAGGAAAGGTTTCAGACTGGTAAAAGTGGAGCACTTACCTCCCAACTAGAAGTCTGTGGCAGACATTAAAAATTCAAAACTCATTAGGATGAGAATGACAAAAGCATTATTGTCTAAAGTTTGCTTACTTACAAAACTAAAAGCAAAGCCTTCCAGTGTGTCATGTCAAAATGTTTATAAATGAAGGTTAAGGAGGTTTTTTTTTCCAAGACTAATGTTAAAATAATGATTTGTACCCTCATTGCTGGCAATTCTCTTCGGACCATTTCAAAAGAATCATGATAATGACTGCTTATTTTAAACTCTTTGAGTGCAATCAGGTCATGCTGTAGAGTGAAGCTGACAAGTTCTAGCTATTCAGTTCAAGCACCAGGAAAACCATTTCCAGTGTTTCACTGCATGACAGAATAAAGCCTGAAGCTCAACCAAAACATGAAATCAAGTTTTTCCAAGCATTTGTGAGACAAGTTACAGTGTCAGGAGTGAACATTTTGAAATAGACTGTTTAATGAAATACTCAAGAAGACACATTAGCTGTCCCGTGAAGGATGTCAGCTGTTTAACTATCCTTCTGTAATTCTCCATTATACCTTGAGAGCAACACGTGGAGCACCACAACCCTAACTATACAAATCTAGTAAACCAAATCAGTGCCTAAATTAGTACTTGAATTTGGTCAAGTGCATCCTTTTCAAGTGTCTTTCTTGATCATGCCCATGTATATAGCTTTAGTTCACATCATGGAAATCTCTGAAATCCCTGAAATCCTCTAACTGCCAACAATCACATGGTTGTGATGAAAGATAGACCAGATCACAGGAACACTGTGCAGACACTGGGCCTTCAGCAGCCTCTTCCCTCAGTGAATCTGCTCCTCTTGGCTGCAACACTTCCTAGCACAGGCAGAACCTGAGAAGATCTGCTATTTCGCCACCAGGAAATTATCTGCTACTTTGCCACCACGAAACAAAAGCAACATCATTAGTTGTTGCACTAACTGGCTTTAAACTGCTGTATTACAGAGCACTGCAGATATTTCACTATAATAAGGTCAGTGTGTGACTTTATACAAATATTAAGAGTCCATTTAAGACAGTCCACAAAATTTACAGAATTTTCCAAACCAGCAACATTGCTCTGTACTTGCCCAAAAATCAGTTTCAGAGCATAAATAAGGAGGTTCTATTTATCTTATTCTTTAACCAGAACACCATTTAAAGTAACACCAACACAAACCAACATCTCCCCCACAAAAAGAAAAAAAAAAAAAAGACAGACAACCAGTGATGTAGACACTACTTCTTTAAGTCCATGAAAAGGTCTCTGATAATCAAATTTATTTATCCTTTTTAATAAGCTGGATGCAGCGGTGCAATCATTTATCCGAAGACATGTTTCACTTGAAACCTGCACCAAAATACATTAGTGATAAATGCTGGTGTTATTTGTAAGTCACACAAAATTTCTGCCTAAATGGAGAATCAAAAGTGATGCTGTCATTACTAGCAGACCCTATCCCTCACGTCTTGAATGCTGTATTTAAATGAAGTTAACACAGAACATGGCAAGAGACACTGCCACCTCACTTCTTTGTAATTGAATGTCAAGTCAAAGAACCTCAAATCCTATCAGTCGCTGTTTAACAGGCTAGTTCTTCCTAAACACTTGAAAACAAATATATCAACAAAATTGTGACAAGTAATCTCCACTTTGGCTATCGGTCACAGGCAGGTGACAACAAAACCTTCTTTCATTATGCTCAGTGCACTGGATTGGCGATGCCGGATACATAGACTGCAGACTGTAATTGGAAGCATGACAAAACTGAGAAAATGGGCACTAATTTACGTACCATTTCCTACTGCTGTCAGAAAAGGGTCAAGAACTTGTTGGAAAGCTACTTTGTAACAACAAATCCCTCAAACTGCAGTTAGTTATAGCTCTAATATGTACTATTACACATTCAATTACTTGATTTCCACAAGAGCAGCCAATTCATAGTTATTCTGTTCCATGCACTTTTAATATACTTCAGAAACATCTGTTAAAAGAAAGATGCATGCTAGGAGTCTGAATCTTCCTGTGTCGTGCACATCTATAAAACCACAATGATGGAAAAAAAAGAAGCCGTGTGTAAATCAGGAACAATTCATCTATAATGGCAGGTACGGGAGGTACCTGGAGGTATGGGAGAAAAGTCATTTTTAGGAATGCCATGTTCATTTATAAAAAGAAAAGAGCCAAGAGGACACAAAGCCACATGCTCATATATTTGCACCTGTGAAAGGTATAGCATGTTCTCATGTGAAAAGCTAGCTGTTAGTAAAAAGCTTCAATGTTTTGATCATATTCTGTTATGCTCTCCATACAAGTATTTCCTTTATTTCTGCAGAAGTAAATAACTTTATTTTGTTAATGGGGAAATATGACACACTGTAGGTTTCATTGTGATTTGTAATACAAAAAAGTTTTGCAAAAGCACAGTCCTCTACGATTGCTGGTTCTGGGATAAGTACAGAAACACTGTGAAAAAGCTATTCTAAAGGCAAAAAGATTTGAAACATGTGGAGAGGTCCCACTGTCAATTACAGTTCCCAAAAAGAAATGCTGAACAGCTAATCTAGACACAGCTGCCTAAGACACGCTTTCACCCATATTACTAAAATTCACCAAGAACCTAAAGTAAAAGAAAAACAAAGTCACAAAAAGAAAATCAAATCAACTGTCTCTGCCCACAAAACCCACAAAAAAGCTCCAACCAGTGCCCTCAGAAAACATGCCTGAAAGCCAATAAATCCCAAGCCTTTACTTGCAATAGATCAGATAGTTGAAACAGATTCTGATCTGTCTTCTCTCTTTTTTTTTTTTTTTTAATCCTGCTTTTTGCTATTTATTACTGTATTTTTCACTGACTTATTCAAGAATTTTTAGTTAGATCACAGCTCTTTTGGTCCAGGTCAACCAGTAATAGTCATTTACAGAGAAATACTTACAATCCATTTTTAATGATGTTAACGTTTTGTGTACTGAATTAAGCTTTTTTAAATTCTCAGAATAAGTGCTGCTTAATGTTAGTGCCTCTGGTCTCAAGAAGACTCCAGTTTCTTCTTCTCCCTTCTTTCTCATTCCAGCAATGCTACATTATTCAGTAACCTTCTGACTGCTTATGAATCTAAACACTATGAAAATCTAAGAAACAATTTTATTTGAAACCAGATTATAGATACACTGCTTTTTCCATCTCTCTGGGTCTTTGCAAAATACATAGGACCTTAAGAGTGATAATGCCTTCCAATACCACATGATGTCTGTTAAGATCACTGTTTATCCTTCATCCCATTAAATTTTAACTTTAGAAAAATATGAAGGCATTGCTTTGCAAATGTGTTTCATAAACGGCAAGAAAAGATGCAAGACATTGCAATCCAGAAGTCTTTTACTTAATTACTCCACAGCATTTTCAGTATGAAAGACTAAACTTTTATATTTGTTTATTTTACAGAAAATGTTCACCAGCAGAGCTCAGTGCAAAGTTTTAATAACTCATCTTATATAAAGTTACCATTCAATACAGGTACATTTCCTCCAGGTCTAAGTCATAATTTTACATATCGAGGTCTAAGTCATAATTTTACATACAGCTACTTGGAAAGTACAGCTGAATGACTGAAGAAACTATAAATCAGAAAGTTTTTAATCACTCACACTTGTTAAATTCTGTAATCTTGAACTCTGTTACACAAATGACTGACATCTGCAATCTTGTTGCATCTACATTTGATTTATATGTACATAAACAGTTGCCACTGACAGCTGTCTGCTGCTCTACTGGTGCAGAATATTTCATCTCAGCAGAAAAACCCATTCATTTTAGGTGCATATGCTGCTTTTTAAAGACAACCATAAAGCCTGCAGGGCACATACCTTTTCGTAGTAAACTATTCCATATTCTTTATCATCGCACTTGACGCAACGGAATTCAATCATCAGGTACATAAAATTGGAGCTTCGTTTTTCCCTCTGAGGAAAGAGCCAGCACAGATGTGTATCATTTATTGCAGAGCATCAATCTTCAGCATTCTCAGTACAGCAATTACCCCATTTTCTTTGTGCTGTAACTGATTAATCAGGTTATCAGCTGTTGTAGCAATTATTTAGTTAATCATTTCACAGAACTACTTCAGACCATACCACCTCTTTCCTGACATTCTTACTACCTCACATTCCCACTTCATGATACACATTCACACTTAACAGATGAAAATCTGTTTTCATCAGCAGCTTCCAGCTGTGGGCTAGAGGTATAAAAAAATGCAATGCAGAATAATCAGATGATCTCTGGGTTGTCAGTGTTTGTTTCTTTTTTTCTAAATAATTACCTATAATTATGCATACCAAAGAAAAAACAGAAGATATAGAAAAAAACAAACCATCTCTTTAAACCAGCACCATAACAGAGACAAAATAAACTTGGAATACAAGATTAGATTTGCAGAATATTCATCCTCAGAGGAAGATTGGCTCATGTATACATTTTTTAAATGTTTTACCTAGAAAAAGTGCTTAGAACTTTAAAAACTGGGTGGGAAACAAGAAAGAAGTATAACAATGAGTAATTTCAGTTCATTTAATGCATTCATAATGGCTTGACGTTCCACCATAAACAAAGTGGCTCTCTGTTGAAAGCACAGGTCTAGAAACTTTTATGTCATTGTACTTTTACTGCAAGTGAAGGGGAAAAAATGAAAGAAAAAAAAGGATAAAAAAGATTATAGCTTAATTTCTAAAAAACATCAAAATATTTATAGAGGCTTATAAAAAAACAGATTTCAGTTAAAAAAAAGAATCTCACTTCTAGTTACCAGTAAGATAACGAAAATCTCAGGGAACTGGAAAAAACAGTTCTTTGGTGCAACACAAGTATAACAAATTATGGATTTTCTTCAATGAGGGTTAAAATCTCATTTAGGCATTAAACTATGAGATTATTCTCTTTTTAAAAAATATTTTTCAAAACTTACAAATGTCTTTTCGCAGCACTCAAAGTTAAAAAAATAAAATTGAACAGGTCTGAAGGCAAGAACAGGCCAAATGTCTAAAAAGTTTTCCATCACAATCTAAATCCTAGAGCTAAGTTAGTGATGCCTAACAGTGTTCGTTCCAAGCTGTTCCAAATTATTAATAAAGTCTGTCTTCCATGATCAAGTTCACCTGAAGCTGAAAACAGCTGAGACAGCTGTGTACTATGGTGGATGAAACACTGGACCTAATTTGGCACACGCATCTGCTGCCCCAAAACCAACTCTGTGCTGAGATGCTCCTCAGCAGGGCGGGCAGCAAGTCACAGGAGGGGCTTCTGCCTCTCTGCGCTGTGAGACCCCACCTGCAGAGCTGCTGTGCACCTCTGGGACCTCAACACAAAACAGATGTGGTCCTGATGGAAGTAGTTCAGGAAGCCACTAAGATGCCCCAAGGGCTGGAGTACCTCTGCTCTGGAGACAGGCTGGAGAAATGGAGTTGCTCAGCCCAGAGAAGAGGAGGTTCCAGGGCCTTTAGAGACCCTTCCAGTGCCTAAAGGGGACCTGCAGGAGAGCTGGAGAAACACTTTAGACAAGGAGTAAAGACGACTTTACTGTGAGAGTGCTGAAGCACCGACATAGGTTGTCCAGAGAGATGATAGAAACCTCATTCAAAGTCAGCCTGGACCAAACATCCTGATCCAGCTGAAGATATCCCTGCTTATTGCAGAAGAGTTGGACTAGATGGCCTTTAAAGATCCCTTCCAAACCAATCTATTCTGTGATTCCCATTACTGCTAAAGTAAAATCAACTTTAAGCTTCCAAAGAATTATTTTTTCCTTTACCATATGCACTGGCAGTTGAAGAAAAAAAAAAACCTAAGCAGTTACGAGTTAGGTCTCCTAAACAAGTGAAGGTTCCTATTAGCATGATACAACCCCCCAAAATTCCAAACCTGATGTACAATGACTTACCTCATTGATCATCTCTATTTCTCTAAAGGTGAGTCTGTCCAGCCAATCCACTTTCACCATGTGACCTTGCCGATGTGACTTGGTGAGCTGCATGAAAAAAACACAATGGTAACATTTAAATTGCTCAGAGCAAGAATAAGAACAGTAAAGTTATAAAAGAAATACTAACATGAAATCAGAGGAAAAGAACAAAGGAACTGAAAAAAATATCACCTTGTACAGCATACACATACTAACATAGTACATACCTTGTAAACAGCCAAATCATGCCATAAAAATAAGTCTACTATCTAAAATACCAATCCCAGCAAAGAGCATAATAATTATCCAAGCAAATCACCTTTCCATTTTTAACACAGCAAAAACAGGAACCTATTTCTTAACTAAAGTCACATAAGACAGACATCCCACTTTTTGTATTATTACATTTCATACAGTAAAAATCAGCAAGTCAAACAAAAATTAAGTATTTCAAAAACTATCTATACTGAATAGTTCTGCCTGTGTCAGCCTTACCTAAAGAGGTTCCAGACTGGGAGTGTAACTGGATCAACAGAAGACTTAGAGCAAGTCATAGAGAGTTTGCTCTCTCTCTAAGTCATCTGATAAGTAGCTCAAGTTTTATTCCTATGTTTACAAATTGCTGTAGCAATAGCAAGGAAGTTGTTTAAAGGACTCATTAAGAATGGAAGATAAGATGAGAGCATATTACTTGTGGTTTCAGATACACTAACACAATTGTTTATGAAACATCCAGCAGCAGACGGCGCAAATATGAAGATCCCTTTTTCAGCTGCTAAGAAATGACAAGTGTTCTTCAAAAAAAAATCAGTAATTATTGCAGAATGCAAGAGATGCAGAAGGACTAGAAGACATGAAGTTCCTTCATCTCTCAAAGAAATTAGTATCTGTCTAGAAAATGGCTAGCAAAGAGATCCCTCAAAATTATTCTTATTAGAGGAAAGGTTACAATCATTATTTCATTGACTTTGTTCTGTGGTCAGCCTGCCCACCCACAAGCATCTGAATGTGAACAGGTCACACTGTTCACCAGCTGTCACTTCTTGCCCAGCTAGGGGACAGGCAATATACAGAGACCTAGGACAGCAGGAATGAAGGTGTTGGATGCAAGAGAAGACAATGGCAGCCTGCTCTTCCACACAGAACTGGAGACGGTATTAGTACAAAAAACAATACAGAAGATTTAAGACTTGGGATACACTGTCCAGGTTGCACAGTCTAGTACACAGATCTAGTGCATAGATGTCCATTAGACCTTCCATAGCCCAACACTAGAGACACACTGAAAATAAAAGTGACTATGAAGATAGAGAAGTAAAGAGTTTGCACCAATTGTACTGTTTCATTATTCTCTCTCAAATCCTCAATAAATGGATGTCTTAATAATACAAGCACAAGCACAAGTATGTTGGGCTAATCTAATCAAAGTCTTGGGGAAAAAAAACTTGGTCACAAATTCTTTGTTCATTTTCTTGTTCACTGCACTAGAGAATAAAGAAAATAAAAGTTACTTTGTGTATTTCAGAAGATAATTATTAATATTTTAAACCTTTAAATCTCCCTAATAGAGGAAAGAAGTTGTAATACAGCAACTAATTAGGTCTGCATACAAGAGTTGGAAGAGCTGTGCGCATACATGTGAAGAACTGTTGTCTTGAATTAATAGTTAAAGTTTAAAATAAGAGAGAAGCTAGTGTATCCCCTTCAGGGAAAGAAGCATTCATCATCTGCTACTAAGTAAGATGCATCCCTTTAGATAGTATCTCAATATTATTATTATCTAATTTCATTCAGCCAGCAGAAGGTGTGAGGGAAATGAATGGATCAAAAAGAACTTAAGAGTACTTTAAGTTGAATAAATTAACACACCAGTCATGGGAGAAACATCTTATGCCATTCATGTTTGATCATGCCAAAATATTCCACACTCTTCCCATTAGTATTCCTTAGTATACAAAAAATCTACATTCACAATACCTCCAGAATGCAAAAAGCCATGTTTTTTTCATTAGCAGTAGTTTCACTAGCAACATTCATGTGTTTTGTGAGAGCACAACCATACAGCACAGAAGGGGAGACTTGCCACAGTATAGACTATTTAAGGTAAAAGGATGCAACTCCTTGACCACCTAGTCACTGGTTTTATACAAAATCCACGTAACAATAAAAAACACATACAGACATAAACTCAGAAGCATGTCAAGAAAAGTTATCTTTCAGATGGACAAAAAATCCTTCACATAGTCTTCTTTGAAGTTACCTGTTATCTGGAGGACTCTAGTTTGGGCTCTGGTACCAGGTATCAATCAATAGCACAACATTATTTTTTCTGTTTATTGAACAAGTCTGTTCAATAAACAGAAAAAAAACAAACAAAAAACCAGGAACAACAAAGTCCACACAAACTCGCCCGGTATGTACCTAAGTCCTAGCCCTTTTACCTATATTTAAATATATCTCTAGACAGAGTAGGAGATGAGGAGGCATTCAGAAACTGATGAGTAGGTCACAGAAAAACTGAAGCTGATTGTGTTTGAACAATGGCTATTTAGAAGCAACGCATCACAAGAACCTCCTCTGCTGTGTAAACAGCTGTGCAAGTGAAAGCTCCCATAGACGCACTACCTAGAAACTGTACCAAATTCCCCTAGCATCTGATGGTCAAATGGTTTTATAAAAAGGACCACAATAAAATATCAGTGAAAACACTCCTCTTTCAGAAATTAACATCTCCCAAAACAGCTTCCAGGAGAGAATGGGGGCAGTGATGTTATTAGATTTCTATTAGCCACTAAATGCAACTCTATAGAGAGTTGTGCTAGAGAGTGAATGGTAATGTTTGCATACCAGAACTAACATGAGAGGGACAGCCTACACTCTCAGAAACCCACTGCATCCATCATTTAACCATGTGAAGAACTGGAAACAAGACTTGATATTTAGCGTCTCACTACAGAGATTCCTTAGGCCAGAGGGCATTTATTCTACTATGATCAAGACATGGGGCACCACTGGCTTTAATGAGCTTTCCATTACAAATTCAGTGCAAACTGCACTAATAAAACTTAGACCCTTAAATGAAAGTTGGTTTATCACTGTCATAAATCTGTGAGGAAAAAATGGTTCTGTCTTTCATTGGGAGTCCCACAAAGGTCTGCATAAAACCGGGGAGACCAAGACAAAGAAGAAAGCCCACTAAATAAGTGGATTAAGTAGTTTGGAAAGCTTGGGGTATGCTTTCCTGAATAATCAGAGATCAGCCAGTAAAACAGCTGATCAATTCCAGTAGTTTTGATTGCATGAATATACTCTGCCATCAAAAGCTTGGAGACAAAAATACTGATATACATATTCACGAGCTTAAATGAATGAAACTTGGGTTAATTTTTGCAGTTCTACTCAAGTTCTTTCTAATGTAAAGGTATGTCACACACTTCTGAACACTACACCACACAGCCTCAAAGCTAATGGATGGCTTCTGAAAGAAACCATCTGTCCCCACAACTCACTGTTACAAGATGCTCTTATTAAACCTGATGGAATTTTGGCTTTAAGCATCCTCAAGGCATATTCATGTTTTCATTCTTTACAAAGAATTAGATCCTCAGTTGTTCCAACGGAATGCTATGTGTGTTAGAAAGTTTTCTAAAAAAAAACTACTTCAGAAGCAATTAACTATGATATGCGTTACTGCTTAGTAGAAATCCTGTGAAACACCTAAGTAACCAAAGGAAGAGAACTCTCACATGAGAAAACAGCACAGGAAGCTGTCTTCATTTCTCTCCAGTGAAGTGTATGCTTGTCACACACATTTTAAAGGTTACTTGCTATTCCATTACCTTTGCCAAGCGGCTCATTTGATCTTCAGAGACTGTACTGCTGGTTCTCCCAGGAGTTTTGGTGGGCTCGGAGCCATCAGCTTCTACATTGGGCCAGACTTTCAAGTCATGCATTCCTTGTCGAAACATACTGCAGGGAAAAATGCAGAATCACTTCAGTAAATTCAAAATAATACAGCTGTCAGGAATCAAAGTTTAGCAACAACTGCAAGAAAATGAAGTGGCTTCCTTTGCCAAAACTACAAAATTGCATAATTGAACCCTATTGCAAAAGTGCCTTGCACCTTGTGTTCTCTACAGCCTTTGTTTTACTGGCACACGGAGTTTAGAAGAAAATTGTGAAGTCAGAGATAACTTATTTGGCAAGGGGAAGAAAAATGGGTAGTTCCAAAAGTCAGTGGGGTGGTACAAACACAAACTGAGGAGAAAGCTTGACCTTCCTAGTTTTATCATTTGTAATGAAGCAGAAAGCATTCCTCTTGACTTGCAAATTGTAACAGTAACCCTAGGTCTGCCAGTATAAAAAAAAAACTGAAAAACTACCTAAGTTGCATTTGAAGGTCAACGGACATAAAGCAGCCTTCTGAGCTGCCAAATTAAAAAAAAAAAACAACACATCAAGCAAAAAGTGCCACAACTCTCTACACACCATTTTCTCCATCAATGCTTGAAATTGAATTGGTAATTGAAAGTTTGCAGTGAACAGAACTTTGCAGGGTAACTGACCACATCTTTTCTCTGCAAAACCCTGCTTACCTTGCATATTTGTGATGATCCATGCACAAAAGATGTCCTAAGAAACCAAGTGCATTACTTTTGCCAGTAAAGAGCTGTTCACTTAACTCTTAACAACTTCGGGTAAATACAACTGACAGGAACATTTTAAAAAATGAACCATTAAAAATGAGAAATAACAATTAGAAAGACCATTTGACTTTGAATTTACACATCAGTCCGTGGAATACTAGTACAAGGCTTTTCATTTAAAAACTACAAAATTCAAGAATTTTTTGTTGGTTTCCCTCCATCTACTTCATCCAAGTTCCACATGCTGGAAATAAGACTTACAAATGGAATTAACTTATCTCTTTTTCCAGGTACTGTGCATTAATGCTTTAACAGCTACCAGCAGTCTTTGGGGCACAGTCCAATTGATCAGGTTGAATTTTTTGCCTTAAGGCAATGTCATCCTTTTTTGTTAAAGCAGTATCCGCAATAAGAGAGCTACAACCTCTTTCTACAGTCACTTTCTGCATTTAAGCATCATTAGAACAGCTTTCTAATGATAATCTAAACTTTTCCTGCACTTCAGTCTAACCTTTTTACTTCTCATCCACTGGCAAGACAAAACAGGCTATTTCTCCCCATTTTCCAGCAGTATGTACATACGAGAAAAATGTTCCCACATTCCTCTTTATTTTTCAGCCTGACTAGGCATAACATTTCCTATTTGCTAGACATTCAATGATATAGACTCCCAGTATTGACTGAAATTTGACTGAAGTTGGTTGGAAAGAATAGAACACACCCCAGCTGAGTGAAAAGGAAAGGATAAGAAAAGGAAGGCAAAAGCGTACAGCAGTGTCTCTGATGCACATACTTGTCAACCGTTTATGCAGTCAATGTTGTCTGCACATTTTACAAGAGCACCGTGATGCAGGACCACGCTAAATTCAAGATTCACTCTGTTCCTCTGTTTTCCTGGGCAGCTGCTCCCCACTCTGTAGGTGATAACAACCAATTGCAAAAAAGTACCTGTGCCTCATAATCTTCCTTAGACCACAACCTGTCTTTTCAGTCTCCTCTGCACTTAGGTAAGATCCTTCCAGCATACTTGTAATCTTTCCAACCTTAGTCTTACTATCCACAAATTTACTGAGCACATCCTCCACTGGATCTTGGCATAACAACTTTGAAAAGTGCAAGATTTACTAAGTGACATTTTACTCCCTATAAATAACAGTACATTCACAGCCTAATTAAAAGCCAATTAATATTTTTTTTTTTTAAGTAATCAGTACTGGCATCTATGCATTACAAGGGCGTAGCTGTGAAGCGATTTCAACACTCGCCATCCTAAAATCCAAGCTTGTAGATCTTAAAAAAAAAAGTGTTATACAGAAGACTTCTTTTATACAACACTGTGAGAAGTGTGCAATTACACTCAAGAATAAGTGGAGCAAATCACCACATATCTGATTTTTCAAACACGGAACTGTTAACCTAGTTTAGAAAACATTTAAAAACTTTTATCTCATAACCCATGCTACGTTACTATTCACAGGTGAGCTTCAGATGCACTGAAAAAAGTGTGAGAAAGAGAAGAAAAAGCAGTATACCCGTATTTTCCGAAGAGCGAGACTGTTGTTCCTCCCACAGGAACAGCTTTACCAGGTCCATACACATCCCAGATGGTCAGAGCCACCTGAGCATTTCGAGGCAAGTCTGGATACTTCACAGGCAGTTTCAACCACTCGTTCCAGCTGCAGAGAAACACTATTAGTCATAAAGCTTCAAAATTCAAGTTACTCTCTATTAGTTTACACAACTCAGATTCTCCTCAGAATAAAAATTTCTTATGGCAGATGGATTGTTTTCCTGTGGGCTTTAATCATTCAAGCACCTGTCTGAAGCATGACTAAAAGGATATAGACCAAAAGAAAAAATATTCTGGCTTGATGACTGAGTAGCAAGGACAGGCTGCCAGCGAACTGCATGAAAATGTATCACTCCAGGCACCAGAAGTCACTTAAGTAGCAAGACATGCCCAAGCACACAAATAACAATTTTATCACTTCCCCTCTACACAAAAAGGTCGGCTTTGTGCTGGCTGGATAACACTAACCATAGGGACACTTGAAAGGGAAACACATAGGGAAACATAAGCCATTTTTAAGAAGACTACAGAAAACAAATCTTTCTGACAGAAACGAACACTTGATGCCCCACTATGAGGAATATGAAATAAATGGCAAGCCACTTACTTCCATCTGGTGCTAAAAGCCTTGTAGGAAGTTCTAACTGGAAGAGCAAGAGGCTTCCCTTCTGCAAACACCTGACAAGTTACATACAAGTCAGAGCAAGTCTCTTGGTACAGTCCCGAGAACTTCAGCATCGGATCTTCTAAGAGTGCTTTGTAGCTTTTCTGTTCTCTTTTCCCTTCCAGACTTCCTCTATGGGGAGGAGAGCAGGGGAGGAGGAAAAGGAAGAGAACATAAATAAACCAGAATTTATTCTATCCATAGTAGAAATCCTGTTGCATTTCCGTAGCTTATATTTATATTACCCAGTACTGAGGCTATTCTCACTTTGCATTACTTGCTTGCAGTGAAACCCAAACAGCAGGGAGGAACTCAGGATGTGAAATGCTGAGCAAACACAGAATGTATTGCTGTACTGATTTAGGCGGGGGTGGGTGGAAGGCAGGGAAGGCAAGAATTACTTGTTTGTCTCTCAAATGGAGGTAACTTCTTCTAGTACAACCTGTGGATTCTCGGACAGACCTTAAGCAGGGCAACAATAAACAAGAAGACATATGCTGCTATTATCAAAAAAGACAAAACAAACACCAGATTACATGTGCTCCAAATACTATTTGGAAAAATAAAACCCAAAACAACTATGGTAAGTAAATCTTGATTTTTAAGATCTATGAAATGTATGACTGGTTTTGGAAGTCAGTCATCTCTCAAATCCACAACAAAATAAAGTTCATTTAAGCAGACTGTTCAAATAAAATTTGGTTAAAGCCTTGCAGCACTCTGCACAATGTTACTGGTAAGAGGAATTGATGGAATTTCTCTGGCTTCAGCTATACCACAATGAAAACAATCATGAACATTAGGTATCTGTCTGTGGACACACAAGTTAAACAAAAAAAACCCCAAAAAACAAAAAAACAAAACAAAACAAAACAAAACAAAAATTGAGGTGGTGATGAGAAACATGTAATATCAATCCTTCACCAAAGAAAAATCTATTTGTTTCCACAATACTATTTCAGAGTAAATAAACATGTTACTTGCATGGATCTGGCATAGCACATTCTAAGGATGACATACACTTCTGTATGCTAAAACAAAACAAAAAAAATGCTAATTTTAATTTTGTTTGGTGGAATGAACTGTCAAAGAGGTCATGAATCTGCTCCTGATGGCACAGAATAGTGTAGGCTGGCAGGGACCTTAAAGATCATCTAGTTCCAACATTTTTCATGAGCGGAGCCACCTTCCACTACCATCATCTGTCACTACCATCATCTGTTCAGAAGTTAAGAAGTTAAACAACTCTTAATAAGCTTCTCCAAGTTAGTTTGCCAAAACAGTGGAACGTACTTTAACATTCCACCATTGGATACACTACATTTAAGAATCAGCTACACTTCTCATTGCTGTGATGAAGAAAAGTAACTTAAAAAACGAACCCAAAATTACATCACTGTGTGGTAATGCCAGCTTCAATCAAAGTGCTTCCACATGCTCAGGTAGGAAAATATTTACATGCTGCAACACCTGGAGCTTCCTACAGTAAAACACCACACCACGCTTTCACAGGAGCATGGAAACAAGCAGGAAGAGTGTCATCAGTTTATCTCCTTCCCCCAACACTCAGGAGGGAGCTGTGACACAGTGGTGGCCCTCCAGCTCCTGAAAGGAACTTACAGGAAAGAATGGGCNGACGGGGCTGGGACCAGCCTGGGATAGTGGAAGGTTACCCTGCCCATAGCAGGGGGTGTAACAGGATAGGCTTTAAAGGTCCCTTGTAAGGCAAACCAGTCTGTGATTGTATGACAGGTGAGAGGCTATGGAAGCATGCAGTGACAATCGCTGCATTGGAGCACCTAGGTAAATGGCATATCTGCGTTCGCAGCACAGCTCCAGCCCGG
>VXBB01012405.1:104743-115435 GCA_013399915.1 Illadopsis cleaveri
TGGGGTGTCCCCTCCTCCGGGCCTAACAAACCGAGTGACCTCTGCTACTGCTCTTAAGGCTTCACCTCCAGACCTTTCACCATTCTCGTGGCCCTTATGGACCCTCATAGAATAGTTCAGCTTGGAAGGAAACTTAAAGCTCCTTTATTTCCAACCTCCTGCCATGGGCAGGGATGCCTTTCTCTAGGTCAGGGCTCCATCCTCTACACCAGGGCTCCCCCCAGAGCTCAGAGCCCCATCCAACTACACCATTATTTATACACAGAAGTTCANCTCGAAAACCACAATGGGGTGTCCCCTCCTCCGGGCCTAACAAACCGAGTGACCTCTGCTACTGCTCTTAAGGCTTCACCTCCAGACCTTTCACCATTCTCGTGGCCCTTATGGACCCTCATAGAATAGTTCAGCTTGGAAGGAAACTTAAAGCTCCTTTATTTCCAACCTCCTGCCATGGGCAGGGATGCCTTTCTCTAGGTCAGGGCTCCATCCTCTACACCAGGGCTCCCCCCAGAGCTCAGAGCCCCATCCAACTACACCATTATTTATACACAGAAGTTCAGCGTTAATAACTTTTCCACCAAAGCCCCTCCATTATGATAAATTAAGTAGTTTTCATACAAGTTAAATAATCTTAGCTTAAGGAAAGGGTCCTCACCAGGGCAGGGGTCACACAATGATTCTACATCTGGCACAGGCAGCCAGAAACTACCCTCAACTAAAATATTGTAAATTTACATATGATTAAAAAAAAGAAAAAGTCAATGTTTTGAGAATTAACACACCTTGTGCGAGCACCTTTAAGTGACAAAAATACAGGGACCATATGCATATAGTCATTATTATCCTACACTTACTCTCTCTATGTAGGCAAAGCTGCCAGCACTGACAAACAGATTTCGTGTTTTATGATCCTACACAACTGCTGAACTTGTCAGGACTGCTTTTTATATTGCTAAAGTACAAAAAGTGCTATTTTGCACTAGCTCACTGTACTTAGAACATTGTTGGCCCTGAGGAAGTATCCAGACAGGTGCTTTCTCACAGCACAGCTCAGACTAGAAAAAAAAAGATAATTGTCACCTGGAAACAGCATTTTCTCTTCCATTTTCAGAGCAGGACAGGGTTAACAGATGGATGTGGAAGGACATCTCAGCTAGTCCTCTTTTCCTGCAAGTCAGCAGCTACAAGGGAAGAGGCCAAAGCAGGGGAGAAATGCTTCTTTTAAGAGATGAAGGACTTTCTCACCTCAACACTTTTTTTTCTCCCTCAGGTGCTGTGACCAAAAGGTCTTTCCTTCCTTTTTCTCCAAAACAAACAGGAAATTAGACAAGTCCATAACCTAGAACCTATATCACTAAAATGAAGTAATGCTTTCCAGCACTACCACACTGGCATATATCATGAGTGTAAAACATAACTTAAGTACAATTAAATTAACAAATTTCTCTGCACAATAAAGATGATCTTTTATCTATCTTTTCTATCTGAATTCTCTACTTTCTAGTCACATTTACAGTTTCAGCAGTCCTGGCAGCTGCCATTTGTTTGTTGCCTGCCTCATAACTTTTGATGACTTCTTGTTTGTTTGTTACTTTGGTTCTATACCTGGTTCTTTTTATGTAAAATCTCTGCTTTCCGTAACAGGAATAAACAAACATATTTTTCTCCTTGGGTTTGAGAAAAAATAAAACATAAGCCTGCAGAAAATTAAAAGACAAGTAAATCTCACTGTTTTAAAGCTAAGCAATGTATGTCTCAGTGCACAAACAATAAGTACATTCATATGTTTGTACCTGTTTTGGTATGATTTTTTTGTCAGGAAAAATTAGACTCTTTCTCAATTAATGAAATTAGTGGTATCAGTTTAACAATCTTGCAATCTATTGCACCACTGCAGGCATTTGTAAGTAATTATTGAAGCTTTGTTGAAAAAAACAAAAATAAAAGAAAAAAGCTAAAGAGAAAAAATTGCAGAAGGCTTCTGAAAAAGACATTAAAAAAACCTTTTTGAAGTAGTTTATCTCCCAACTTTTTCAGATTCCAATGTGTCTAACTAGAAAGGTAAATTAGATGAGGCAAAAGAAGAGAAAAATGTTTAGGAGGAACATTTTTGACAATAAAATTGAAGAAAGATGCTATTTCAATCAGAAACGTCACTTTATACCACTTTCTCATATTAATAACCTTACTTTTCTAGGTTCTCAGATACTGGCACAGAGGCAGAGATGAAGAGTATTTTTCAGCTTGAAGGATTCTGAAGCACTTGGAAGAGACAGTGATAAACATCCAGGACCATTGCTTGTGCTCTGATGCAGTTCTGGCTGGAGGTGATGGGTGTCTATACTGCCATGCACCTAAGCCAGTAAAGCTGAATGGGGCCTTTCCCTATAGAGCAGATGCAGAGCTAGATAAAGACATTTTCCTGATTTACTGTCTGGTGCCATTTCTATGTGTTCCTCAGGGCACTTGACATTTGTGGCAGCATCTGTACTAAATGATAAAAACAACCGCCATTGGCTGTTGCCATGTAAATCAAGTAGTTCATACGACTCACAGCTCCCTTGGTATGGCCACTGCAGATATGGCCCATCCGTATCCCAACTGGTCCATCTCTTCTCTCTTCTGAGCTTCAGTGACCACTCCTGTGGCTGAAAAGATATGATTATTTATGTGTGTGTTTTCCAGCTCGAAGTGCCTGATGTAGTAGCAGACTGTGCTGGCTCAGGTTACCCAGAGAAGTTTGGGTTGCCCTATCCCTGGAAATGTTCAAGGCCAAGTTGGATGGAGCTTGAAACAACCTGATCTAGTGGAAGGTGTCCGTGCCCATAGCAGAGGAGGAGGGGGAAGTTGGAACTAGAGAATCCTTAAGATCCCTTCCAATCCAAACCATTCTGTGTGTCTATGATCATATGATGTAAGGGTTGTTTTACTGCTTGCAGGAAGGTTTTGGTAGTGTGACACCAAGGGCATGTCATGAGAGCACTTTGTGGTGGTTGCATGTTTCTGATTTTGGCTTCTTGAAGTAGGGCAGGATTATTCCAAGGGTTGCATTTCAAACAAGGCACATCTGTTCTGCTGTTGTTGATCTGCTGATAAGCAAACTCTCCTGGCAACTCTGCCTGGGTCTCTTTAAGGAGGCTAATATATGCCACAAGGGAGCCTATAAGTGAACTAGTTTGTTATTGCATATATGTTGATAGCAGGAACACGTTCTGGAAGCAAACCAGAGTGGCAAGATTCGTGAATTGCCAAAGGCATTGTGAAGAAAATTCTGACTTTCATTGTGCCAATGGAAGGGATATCTGTCCCTTCTAGGCTTGGGGTGAAGCTGAGAGTGACATGAGGGACTATTAGGCCTTACTGGTGGCCAGTCTCTCCTGCTTATGGCCCATGACCACATATCAGGGAGTTCTATGTCCAAGCAGTGTCTCCTGCTCCACCACAGCCCTGCCTGACCCAGCCATGGACACCACTGAGCCAATTCCCGCTCTCAGACTAGTGTCCCATCCCCACAGAGGTGCCTGCTGCCCCCATCTGGACCTGCCCTGGCAGCACTGCAAGTCTTCCCTTCTTTCTGGTGGATGCAATGGGAAAGCCCCTGGCTTTCTGCCCCAGGACAGCCCAGAAACATGTTCCTGTAGTGCTCTAACATTTACCTGAGTGTTTGATCTTGATACACCAATTTAACTTAGCATATGTAAGTGTTTAAAATTTCTTTGGAAAAAAGTATACCAAGAGAATTTTTTTTTTTTTTTTTCCCTCATGAAGGCTATAAGTAACTGGCTAGCTACACCTAGATTTAGTTGCTTGCTGATATTATGCCATTCTTGTCATTGGAAAAAATATAGCAAGCATGAGATTGCACTCTTCATTGCTCTGCTCATGCATTAGAATCTCTCCTACCCCTCTTCTGTTTTTCAGCCTGATAGTTTGTCAGCTCCCAGAAGTCTGATGAGGTGAAGCATTGAGAAAACAGTGGGAGCAATAGAGAGGTCTGCTGCTGACACAATTCTCTTTGGAGGGAATGGAGCTATTTTTCTTGTTTTGAAGCAGAAGTGTAGCTTGCAGTTCACATTCGACTGATAGCCACAGAGAAATATGTAACCTCTCAATCCCACCAAGAAATATATGCCATCTTCCAGAGGATAACACTGATTCTTCATACACCATCTATTTTCTGCTGGTGGGACTACCACAATAGGGAAGAGGACTGATAAGATGTCCAGCTTCCCCACAATTTCCCCACATTGCTTGTAAAGGCTTTCAGCAAAGTTGTTGAAAGTAGCTGTGTTGTCAGACTTGTTTTATCTTTCCTGAATGTGGACAGCTGTCCACTAAACACTGGACTGAGACAACTAGGAACTATACATAACCCTTAGTGCATCTATCAGACAATAATGACTTTCACTCACTAATGAGCTGGAACAAAACTGACTTGGCAACTGCCTTTTTTCCCTGTAGTATCATCCTCAGAAAGACTTTACATGTTGGATGTACTGCAGAGAGTTTCTGCTATTCAAATATCACAGTGGTGGCCAGGTTTTCCGAATCACAGTGGATGGGTGGTTAGCTCATGGTTGTTGTATTTCCTTTAAAAGTAGATAAGAATGGAGCTTCAGGAAAGAACAACCCTTCCCTTCCCTTCCCTTCCCTTCCCTTCCCTGAACTTCCCTGAACTTCTCTTCCCTGAATTTCCCTTCCCTGAACTTCCCTGAACTTCTCTTCCCTGAATTTCCCTTCCCTGAACTTCCCTGAACTTCTCTTCCCTGAATTTCCCTTCCCTGAACTTCCCTGAACTTCCCTTCCTTGAACTTCCTTTCACTTTTCCCTTTCCCCCTTCCCCCCTCCCGTCTCCCCCTTCCCTCCTCCCCTTCCCCCTCCCTCTTCCCTCTGTTTTGCATTTCTTTGTAAGTGCATTAAAAGCTCATTGATTTATATACTGTAGATGCTGAATGATTTTAAGTGTCCATAAGAAATACTTACATTTTAGTTAAAATCAAACCTTGTTTTATCACTTGGGTCCAAAAACTGATTCTTCTCACAGTTCTAACCTTGGAACAAAGCTGTCCTGTAATGTCCTCAGAAAAACGCAGATCCAGGGGATGACAGAGAGGAGCAGGAAGTAGATATCCAAGGTCTACTAGAGTGTTCAGCCAGCAGTATATGCCCCTGCAGAGAGCTGAGGCTCTCGCAAAGATTGCCCAAGATCCAGAAAGCACAAAGCAATGCATACAGTTCTAATTGAAGACTCAGAGCACCAATTGCTTTGATGTGTGGAATTTTACCTAACAAAGTTCACTTTCCACTTGATTTTATATTTTTCTCCTTTTCCATGGCTAAGTAGTACCATCTACTGTATGCCGAGCCTATTCTCATAAGTGACCCTATGAGTAAACAAACTCTCTAAGTTCTTGTTTCCTCAGTCTTCTGTCCAAAATCATGCCTTGTGCTCAAATTAACCCAGGACTGACCACCATCTCTTTATCTCTTCACCCACCCACTCCCATGCTTTGCTGTTACCAGCACCAGCTGTTAAGTCTGTCTCAGCAAGTTCCACTTTACAAGCTCCACTAAGATCACCAGATGGATGTGCTAACTCCTGGTAAGAAACAACCTTTTGAATTTTGACACAGTCGTAGGGGTCTGTTTTCTCTGAGCCCAATCCAGATTAGCGCATTTTTGGTAATTTCAGGAGCCCGATCCTCACAGTCTTACTTTGCTCCTGGGACATTTGTCATACCAGTCAGTCAGCCCTGCCCTCAGCTGCCATGGATAGAATTTAAAAATGATAGAATCATCAGGTTGGAAAAGACCTTCGAGATCATCAAGTCCAGCCATTAACTCAGCACTGCCAAACTTTCTCCTAACCTATGTCCCCGTGTACCACATCTCCATGTCTTTAAAAATCCCTTCAAAAATGATGAAATGAGGAAATGATGGAGAAGGCAAGCACTTAGGTTATGCTTACAACTTGAGTTAGTTCTCCAGGGAATAGGTAGACATGAACAAGAGTATTACTACATGCATTCTTGATAATAGTGAAATATTTATTCTAATCTATTAAAACAAGGCGCCCAGTACGCTCAGGTTTCGTCACATCAGTTGAATATGAAGCGCTGGACTTCTTTAAATATTTAATTTCAATTGAAATGACAACAAAGCTCTGGACTTCCCTTTTGTTATAGAGTAAACCTGTGAAATAACTGTCTTTGGAGGAGTCCCTGAACTCGTTTATCTCTATATAACTTGAACTCAGTAAAGTTGCACTAGGGAAGAATTTGGCCCATTAGCTTTAGTTTTCTAATGCTGTTTAGTCAATAATCCATATAATTTCCAAAACAAAGAAGGGGAAGGAGTAATAATAATAGGAAACATGAAATGTCAGCACAGCTAATTCAGAAAGGGAAAAAACAAAACAAAACAAAACAAAAATAAAACCAAAGCAGAACCCAAACAAACAAACAAACAAAAACAAAACCAAAAGAAAACAANTAAGGAGGCAGGTTGCAGCCAAATGTAAATTTTCACTTAAAAAAAAAGAAGAAGGAATAATACTTATGCTGCAGGGCAGGGTCACCCTCTGACCCTAGGCAATCTGTCTCTCAATCTTCAGAACACAGGTTAAAATAATGTGTCCGCCAAACAAGCAGTAAACTTTTCTGCCTTTGCCTTTTTGAAGATTCTTGGAGTTGCTGTGTCTGCCAGCTGACACTCTGTCTGACTTTTAAAATATGAAAATCTCCTCCATATGCATTGAGCTCAGTTTTCTACTTAGCATTTCAAGAGCCCTAAGGACCTTCAGGGAAAAAAAAAAAAACATATTCTGAATTTTCAATTTTGATGACAATTTGCTTTCCATACAGGATGTGCAGAAACACCTTGAAAAACTTGTCAGCTGCTAAAGGAAATGTTCTTTGCCATGGGAATGAGGGCACATCACTTTCAACTAACTTAGGGAAAACAAGTTTGACTCTGCACCCCATGCTTCCCCAAAGTAGTTGAGCATCTCTTTTAGAATTTTTAAAAAATAACAATCACAGAACCCACAAAGATAGGTTTTGTCCATACAGTAAAGAAAAATTAAGTCCACCCATTCATCCATCCATCCATCCATCCATCCATCCATCCATCCATCCATCCATCCATCCAGTTACAGAAGACTCCCATTTTCATAGCATCCAAATCCAAATAAGGATTCAGGCCATAAACAAAGCATTATTTTCTTTAAAATTAAGTTGTTTGATTTGGATACATAACTTTTCCCATGTCTGATCTAGTCTCCCCTTGGATTTGAGTCAAGGGAAGGAGACAGTAATATTCAAGAGCAATACAGTCACGCTCACCTTCAGTAGTTGTGTGAGGTCAGGATGTTCCACCATTTGCAGTCCAGTTTTTCTCAGGGAGCTTGCAAGGGAACCTAGATGACCTACTTATATTAAACCCTGCGTTTATAAGCTAATATTAAAATGGGGTGAATCCCCCCTTTTAGCTGAAATTCATGTATTTTCTCTGTAACCTCCACATAACTGAAGGGCACACTGGAAGCACCAAACATGTACAAATTTTTCAGGGTGTGTTGGATTTTTCGTCTTCTGTGCCGCAGAGGAAAGGTGCTCAGGAACTGGGAATATGAAGCTCAATGTTTTCTTCTCCAACCACTATTAAGGACAAAACCATAATTGATCCTAAAGTGTTCAGGTACAAGTTTTGGGGGTCCCTGCTCAGAAAACGCAAGGTTACAGAATTCACTGGGTTTCATTAGTATGGGTGCTTAGTATTCAGCCATCATTAGCAATCTCCAGCCAGATGAACCACAAGCTGCACTAGGAACAGGGATGAAAAGTCTTGATTTCAGTGCTCGTGTTCCAGCGTTAGACAGAATTTATCCTTAAACTCCTAGTTTTAGAACTGGACTGATGACAATTGGGGTGTTTGCTTGTCAGTTGGTTGGTTGGTTGGTTGGTTTGTTTGACATTACAGTATTTCCATGTTTTACATGGGCTAGACAAAGTGTGAATTCTAATGTAATATAGCATTTCCGCTGCTAATCCTGATTTAGCTGTGACACAGACAAATCTGGTATTAAGCAAAAAAGTTGTTGCATAAACAGAGCAAATGCTGCCTCTCTTCCTTTCAGTGGACTCAGAAATTCACACCAGAGCAGTCAGTTAGAATATGCAATTTTTACTGCAAACTATTTAAATGTTTAAAAATGAGAACGTTCATTACAAATGCCTTCTTTAACCTTTTATTCAGGGTGAGATGCAAATAAAGCAGTGACTGATAAAGGGAGACATAAAAATGAATATGTATGTTTGCATAAGCTGTACTTCTTTGCTGCTGTGGAACAAAATCTGCTCTTAGTCCCATTTAAGCATCCCCTGATGATTTCAGGGTAGTTATGAGCATGCAGCTGAAGCCAGGATAAATCCTTCTGTCCATCTATTTAGTGATCAAACCATATTTGTTACAGATTCCATTTCTATATGGAAGTGAAACAGACCTTGATCTCAAGGGCAGGCTCTGCAGCATCACCTCTGCAGCCCTGTGACATGATATGGGTATAAGCCTCACACCAGCGCGTGCTCATGTTGGCTACAAAGGGAGGAAAGTCCCACATGCTTCTGCAAAATCCTGGCGAACAGTCAGACACCAACAATTAGAAATATGTTATTTTCTTTGAAATAGTGTTTAATAATAAATAGAAGTGCTAAGCTCAAAAAAGCAAGTTGAAAATTCATGATCAATTTTGTCATTGCTTTTCTTTCTTATTGGTAGGAAGAAATTACTCACTTTTCTCCCACCCTCAGATAAGACTAGGCTTTTGCACTCTATTAACCCCAGGGACTAAAAGATAGACTGTTTTCTAACAGGTGAATTAGTGCTAGATAGCATTACCACAAATGCCAAGTCATTAAACTTGTAATTGGATTTTTTTTTTTTTTTTGCTATCTTAACTTTTCTACTTTATAAAGGATCTTTACAAATTAATGACAGAATATGAAGCTGCCCTGAGAGCTATTTGCCCATTAAAAACAGGCATGAAAAACTCCTATCCCCATCACATACAGAACTATCCCACCAATTTCCAATTACTTCTGCCACTGACAGTTCACTGGACTGTTAAGTCATATTCTGCATCATGCTGCTTAATGTGGTTAAGTCAGACAGGTATTTTCTGCTTTTCTTTTTTCTTTCTTCTTATTTCTAATTTTTCCCCTGATTGTGAAGCAATTAAGCTATGTGAGTAATGAAAAAGCAGAATTTTAGTACTATGAAGACGTGGTTAATTTAAAGATGGATCCCTAGAAATCACTGAATAAATGCTCCTAGCATCCTAGTCCAAAAATGTTTCTCAAAGTTTACTCAGGAGCTCCAATAAAAGCCTGTCCTATGTCATCCACAGACGTACAGAGGCAGGAAGCTTAGTAAAAAGCTGAAGAACTCACTTTTGTATCAGATAATGACAATGATAGTATTAGTGTTAATGGTAATAAGGAAGAGAATTCACTGTGTCTTTTTTTTTCCTTCCATTTTATGAGAACCTTAAGTTGGAAATGCAGTAAAATGTTGAAAAATACCACTTAAGTGAAGTGCTGGAAACAAAAATATCTAAGGCTTTTGAAGCTTTTTGATGGGAAAATCTAAGTGACAGTTGTGTTAGCTTTAGTGTTAGGTGATCCAGTCTTTAAACAGAGATGTTAGGGGTATCACTGGGAATTGAATATGGTAGTGGAGCACCCTGTGTCCATGGACACCCCCACTACGGGTTAGAGCTACTGGGGCAGTTGTGTTCTGTGTGTTTTATGTGGTTTAACTTCTCACAAACCTCACCTCCTTGAGGTGCTTGTGATGTATCCAATAAGGCTCTTTGCAGGTTGATGATTAAGTAACACAATTTAGAAAGTTGTTATATGCAATTTCTATGATTTAAGTGGGATTTAAGGGAATATTTATTAAATAAAAAATAATCCATCTCAGCATGGCCAGGGATGAGATAGCCAAAATGTAAATAGACTTAATAAAACATTGTGTCAGATATAGACTTTCCTTCAGATTGCTGATAGGATTTCTTTTGAGCCAGTTCTGTGGTATCATTCATGAGCTTAGGAGGAATTGTAACTTAGCCATTTCTGATTTAAAAAGAGAGCTAATCAGTTACTGAGAAAGGGGAAAAACCTATCCTTCATAGAAGTTGTGTGATGTCTGTGAAACATTTCTGTGATGCAACTGCAGGAAAGGCAAGTACAAAAAAATCTAACAGGACCTACAGGCACTAATGGCTACCAGAAGACAAATCCAAAATGGAGTGGCTACGAGAAGGACTATTAAAATTAACAGGGGAATATAGAACCTATTTTACATGGAGACTTTAAAAGAGACTGGACTTTAAAATAAAAGAGGCAGGAGCAAGGCAGGGGAGTAATATTATTACTGTATAATTATCTTTACCAATGGTATTCCGATTAAGGAAAAACAATGAAAAATGCAGATAGGTACAGATAAGTTGCATATCTGGGTGCAGCTGCGCTCTGGATAGAGAGTGCTGGGAACACCCACTTGCCACTTTGAAGCATCCTCTTTGAACATCACTGTGTATTTATAGTATCTTCTTTATCGCATGCGCTTCATGTATATTTTTCAGTGCTGTCGGGCCTATAAGAGAGGCGGGACCACATCAAGACATTTTAA
>VXBB01012405.1:115479-130985 GCA_013399915.1 Illadopsis cleaveri
AACATTATTTATTGCTGCAGTCTCATGGAAGGGTAAGAACATCTTCACCATACCTTGAAAGTCAGTGGTCAGTGGTCACAAGACCACAAGTTACAAGGTTTTTTAAAGGTTAATTAGGCAATAAACTACTGCCACAAAGTTTGTTTATGTCTTTGCACCAATAGTTAATTGAACTCTCTCACACCTCTTGCCGCAATGCCTGCTTTCTTATCTAATTATATAGTGATGCACAAACTACATACTACACTTTAAAACATTTTTGCTATTTCTGTAGCTACTTCTATATCCAAACTTATAAACCTTAACATTTTCCACTACTTAGTTTAATATGTTTCTATCTAAACTACAAAGTCACATTTTTACTTACGGTTTAAACTTGGAAGCCTTTTCCAAGGTCTCAGATCACACCCTGTATTCTTTTTTTGTATTTGGGCCTGCAAGCACAAGATTTTGAGAATTTTCTGGGCCTGGAATTCCCACGTAGATGCCTTTTGTATAAGTCTGAACTCCAGTAGGTCTCTCAAGTAGATTAATGTAGAGATATTGCTGGATAACATGGTGTTTGTACTGGAAACAGCAAGTCATTCCACACTGGCCAGATTTAGAGGATGTTTAATTTGCCAGACTTTTTTTCCTTTCTCCATCTTCAGCTCTCTCACTGAAGTCTGGTTTGATATTTTCAAAATGTATCTTGGCACTCTGATTCAGAGAATTTAGTTTGGCCTATGCAACTAAACTGAGGAAAATAACTGATGCTTTAAGACAGTAAAATGCATTTTCACCTCTTGTTGCTTTTCCTTTTCTTGTATGCTGTTCTCACTCCTTTGGCTTCAAAGATCTCCAGGCAGAGGTTTAAGTTCAGGTATTTCTTAATTTTTTATCATTGTGCTTATTTACACTAATGTGATTACAAGGTGGAATGTATTGCTAAACCAATAGAAGATGACTTAATACCCCTTTTCAGGGTGTTTACCAAGGCTAATAATTTCAGAGAATAACTGTTTTAAATTCCCATGCTTGATTCAAGCACTCCATTGCTACTCTGCAGAGCTGTATACAAATAATATAATTTAATAATGGGTGGAAAACCTTCTGCTGAACCTGTAAATTAATAGTTGGAATTTACTCTTGAACAGACAGCTGGTGTCTGGGCTGGTTCACACCTGGTATCACTTTAGGGCTTGTGTGAAATTCAGGCAGGCCACAGGCTTTGTGGTGGATTTTTGAGCAAGGCTATTTTCACTCTGAAGTCATATGTTTCAATAAAGGGCTTCTCTGGTAGCATGTGAAAATGTTACTGCTAATTTTACACCTTGAAAAACAAATCAGGGTTTCACAGTTCGAAAGCAGAAACCAACCAGCTATAAACCATCAGATTGACTGTGATCTTAGAATTGAATAGGTCTATTTGTTCTAACAAACAGTTAGGCCATTAAATTGCAAAGCCTTTCAGTGTTTGTCCAGGTAAATAAGGACACATTGAAATTGATTATCTGTTGTTCGGAGGTAATGATACGTAATAAACTATTCGCTCTGGATAATGTAACAGAAATGTGCTGTAGCCCACAGATGTGCCCTATCTTCCCCTATAAGAGCAGGATCTCTCCATTAGCTGCAGTCCAGGTCTCCACATTCCACCTTCCTGCTCCTCCCCACCCCTGCAGGCAAGATGCATTTGCCTGATGAAACAAATGTGTACATTCTTCTTGCTCCCTTAACCCTTCGTGATGCCCCTGCTTCTGATGGGGATTCCTCAGAAATCTGCATGCAGGTACATCTGCAACTCACAGAAAAATACTTCAGGGACATTAAGTTTGATCCTGTTCTTTCCGGTGTTGTTATATTCATTTGAAAAAAGAATATCTGTCATCACAGATGTCAGATCTACTGGCTGCCCAAGAATAAATCTTGTGCTCATGTCAAAATGTCTCCAGCAGAACTTCTAGGATGAAAATTCACAGCTCAACATTAGGCAGCAATTTATGATGTATGATACAAGCAAGCAGCATGATCAGTATTCTAGCAGGGAAAGGGGGAATCTCAAAATTTTGTCAAATCGAAAATAGTTAAATGGTGCTTTTCTCAGTTAGGAAGTTAACGAACTTTTTTAACTATCATATAAGAATTCTCCTTGTGCACACATTCTTGGTCGCTCCAGTTAGACTATGGTTGTATGCAAATATGGCTGGAAATCTACATTGTGCAGGAGAGGGCATAAACAGCTGGGACACAACCAGGGAGAGAAACATTTTTGCATCAGCAGCAGGACCTTCTTTATGAGGTCCTGCTCCATCACTTGTGACAAACACCAAATTGAATGTTTGTGGGGACAAACTCAGAGAGGGTAATAACCCATGCTGAGGCAGTGTGAGAATGATAAATTTTTATTGTCTTTATTTTTTCTCACATCACTTGCCAGTTAGACTTACAAGGTGAAATTAGTAACCTTCTGTGGTGGAGTCCTTGCTAAATTTTAGCTGACCGAAGTATTGAGTGAGATATTGTCTGTAGATAAAACACTTGCATTTAGACACCTGGAGATGTTTATGCCCAGGTTGGTGTTTAGGCTGTCCTTACAGCACTGCCTGTAGCTTCTGGGGAGCTGTTGGAGCAGTCCTGGAGCCTGGAACTCATCATCCCCTCACTCCACGAGCTGCCCTGACTGACAGCACATCAGCAGAGTTCATCCTTCCTGATTTCTGGCCCTTTGAGCTGCTGTGGTACCCTCCTGCCCTGGGCTGCCAGTCAGGCAGAGGAGAGTCTCCTGAAGGCACTGTTTTGAGGAGTTTGACCATCACTGGAGGTCGATGGCATGAAACCTGACCTGTATCCATGAGCAACCTTTGTAATCAGGGAGAAGACAGGTATCTTAAACATTTTCATTTAATCTGTCATAAATTTCTATTTTAGAATGAGACACAATCTAATTTCTCCCAAACCATTGTTTAAAGGGAACTGAATGGGATTACTTAACTGACGTTTGGAGCCCTGTGCTGGAAGAGAATCACACAGATTTGGTGGAAAAGAGGAGCTCACCTCTCCCTGTTAACAGTGTAACTTTACTGATATCAGGAGAGGAACACAATGGGTACATTTAACCAATGTCCACTGACATAGAAAGCAAGATAACTAATCAAACAAGTGAACCAGGCTTATCTCTCAGTGATCGTGTAACAGATGGCAGGCAATATGGAAAGGAGAAAACGCAAAGAGAGATATTAATATAAGATAGGCAGATAGATGGAGCCGTACTTTCAAAAATAATAAATGGCTCAAATTGAAGGCCAATTCTCAAATGCATATTCAGAGACATATGTGTTGAACTCTTAATGAAAAAATCATTAAAAAAATAAAAGTAATGCAGGATCATTTATTTTCTCTCTGTAAAGAAAAAACCCAACACATTTACCTATTTTTGAGCCCTCTTTTCTCTGAAGTTGCTAAATATTGCTGTGGAACTGAGATGATATAAGTAAAAAGACATGAAGATTTTCTTTCGAAAAAGAAAGAATGAATAGAAAAATGTTTCTTTTTATTTTATTTCAGAAAATGATAAGGCTAGTTAATCTCTTAAAAGATGCAGAAATCTGAATCCAAAGACCCTCCAACATCAGAAATGCAAGTATGTTTGTAACCACTAGATGGTAGTTAAAGCACAGGATTGAAATGAGTTTCTCTGCTGTGAGATGTGTAGTGAGGGTATCTGTGTTACAGGCTTAGCAAAGTCGAGGTTGGTTTTATTTTTTCCATATCCAGGAGGAAGGGGAGGGGGGAAAGAAAACCCAAAACTAAATCTCTTCTGTGCCTTTTTTTGACTTAAAAAAGAAAAATGGATGTGGCAAAAGTGTTTCTGATTAGATTGGTACAAAAAGATGATACATTCTTTCTGGATGAATCAGGAGATATGAGGTTCTGTCACTCTTTAGATATAGACCTGAAATACTAAGCTTAAATTTATAGCCTCTTGAATGAGCCACAGGACTCTGTTTACTCATAGAGTAGAATTGGGTGCAGTTCCAGCAGTTCTTCTGTGTGATCAGTTACTTTATCACCTTGATCAGTTCAGAAGATACAATAACTCTCTTTTTTAATACTTCCTACTACAGTAGATCCTTTATCAACCTGCTGTGGATTTAATCACGCTTCTGGGTCAGGAATCCTCTCTCCATCTGTCTCTTTCACATACATGCAAACACATGCCTACACAGCCATAAATGCCTGCATGTTACTTTTTGATTTTTTTTTTTTTAATTTTTCTGGAGGAAAAGCTAGAAGAGACAGGGAGAAGGACTAAAAAAGTCACAGCTCAATTGCAGCAGCTCTCTTTTCCCCATTCTAGTTTCCAAAAACAACAATCTATTTCCAAAAGTAACTAGGAGAGGAATTTCCCATCTATAAGAATGATATTGCAGGGGCTACCTGGAAATTTAAAAGTGTACTTGGCTGCAGATTTTGGACTTTCAGTCTGACTTTTTAGTATGAACTCAAACCTGTTGTTCTGTTTATGCTGGGTAACCTCTCCCATTTGGTCCCAGGCTCAGTAGTTTAATCTGATGCTTTGGTTTGGCTTCATTCCCCCCATAAATTTTTTACAGCCAAGAGGAGCACGGGAGAGGTCAGTGAGATTTTCCAGGAAATCATGAATAACAAATGTCTCTCCATGGTTTCTCCCAATGAACACCCTGCTGTGCAACAGGGAGCATTTCTTCCTGACCTCTTCTGCCTATAAGCTGTCCCTGGAGGTTTGTGGATCAATACTGTTGCTCAATGTACATGAAAAGGTTAGGCTGATTCTTATTCTCTAAAAATAAGCCACTAGGTCTTTTCTAAAAGTATCTAAAACGATTTGTCTCTAAGGTACTCTGTGTCATTGAGATCTAAACCCTCCAAATATTTGTTTGATGTCTCTGATTATCCAACAACAACAAAAAATCCCATACCAAACAAACAGACAAAAAACCCCAACAACAACAACAGCAAAAGAAAACCCAAACGCTCCTGTGGTATTTTTATACAAACAACCGTGAATGACATTAAGGTTGGAAATGTGCATCTAAAAATGTTATAAAGTGTTAAATGATCCAGGGAGTTAGTAGGGAATTACTTTTGTTACCTAGGCCTAACTTTTCCTTAGGAAAGGTCAGTCTCAGTCTGCTGCTTCATATTTCTTCGCTTTTTCCATGGCAAGCTTTATCACAGAAAACCAACACCTTTGGGCCTGATCTAAAGCTCCTTGAGCACAGGACAAGTTCTCCTGGAGGACTAAGTCCATTCATTAGTTTCATGGCAGCCACTGTGAGCAGAAACATTTTTCACAAAAACAGTTTCAGGAATAACTCTAGCATTGATCTCGTCACTAAGATTTGCTCTTACGTAATAGCTTTGCACCAAAAAGTTTGGCTTTGGTAATGAGACCATGTGTGAAACTTTTGAATGTGAGCTTTGCTTTACAGTTCCTGATTTTGATCAGCTATTGTCTGGAACTACTTCTTTTCTAGATGAAGGTTGCTCAGAAGTGAACTTATGGTTAGTTTTTGTTTTGTTCCATAGTGTTTTATAAAGGTACACCCCAGCATCTTCAGAAGTCACTCACTGGTTTTGTCTTTTGGCCAGCATCAAGATGGTCAAGGAGCTGAATCTGGCACAAGCATCCCTGAGAACTCTTTCCTCTTTCTTGCAGTTGGCAACATCTGCTTTTTTTAGTTGCAGCTTGTCTCCAAGCCCTGAAATTACTTTCAAATATTTGTTCCAAAGCTACACTTCTCTGAGCTCAGCCATGGAAGTATTTGCCATTTCTTTTTCTGAGAGAAAATACTATCTGTTCCTGTCTGCCTACTGCTCCATCTGTCTGCCTGATCTGCTGTTTCATAATCTGGAAGAGAATACCTTTTGGGTTGTTTCATATATATTTTGTAATCACTACAGAGCTTTGCTTGAAGGGGCCAAACTCATCCGTGATGGTGAAACTTCACTGACTTCAGCTAGTTGTACAAGGTAAATCAGATCTTCCCTTGGGACCACTCCAGATAGAAAATGTGTAGATGTGTGTATGAACAGGCAGAGGTGGGTAGAGGAATCAGAAGTAAGGTTTTGCAGAGATTGTTCCACAATAGTAAATCATCCCCTCACTGCTGCACTGCACAGAATGTGCTAAAGGAGAGCAAGAAAAATGAAGGAATATGCAATTCTGCCCACTTCAGCAGTTAAGCTTTTGTTAGGATATTCTTAAGCAATTACAAAGCTGCCAGGACTGTATTTAATTAAATATGTAAGTATCAGTACAAAAATAAAACCCAAGCAACATTTACATCATGCCTACAAGGTGTTACTGTTCTGTTTATTTTTTACAGATGGACATTTTTTCAGGAATAAACTTGCCAAGTGTTCTGAGAGAGAGAAGGAACGAGAGAGAGAAGGATGTAGAGGGAAGTAATGAAAAGAAATATGGATGCTACAGGAAAAATGGTAGTGCTTGTATTTCAGAGAGGCAAACAAAGTACAGTGCATCTGTGACAAGGAAGTATGATTTGAGTTCCGTACTTAAGGCTTCATTGAAATTGCCCAGTACCTGAGCAAAAACAGATGACAGAGTAATTAGAGATGGTACATATAATTTATCAGTCACAGTCTTGAACTTCCTGTGGCTGATTGGAATGACCAGATGATTTCTTACTAGTAGACCATATATTTGGGGAGGTGGGGGAAAATTAGGAACATAGCTAAGCAGAAATAATAACTCTTTATTTGCCTGGAATCATAGAATTGTTTGGGTTGGAAAGGACCTTGGAGAGTATCTAGTTCCAATGCCCTGGCATAAGCAGGGATGCTACCCACTAGATCTGGTTGCTGATTGGATTAAACTTGAATCTTTAACTCCCAAAAAACTTGCCTGCAGATGTTGAGGTGAGAGGAGACACAACCATCCAGCACCTTTGGCTCTGCTGCTCTTTCTGGGACAGGCTTTGCACACCCAGAAAAGTATGGGGCTGCTTTTTCTCCCAGTGGAAGAGGAGTTCAGCTGTCTACAGTGTCCTGAGTACACTAAGGCTTTACCTACAGACCAGGCAGGTTCCAGAAGGGCTATGTCCTCACAGGGTCCTACAGGCTGCTAACTTTTGCCTAGTGGAAAAGCTGGCACAAGATTTGATCCTGAGCTTCTTTTTCTTGGCATTAGTGAGATTAGTAAAAGATTTGCATATAATCCATATTTTAAATTGCAACTTGCAAGGGGTAGGAGAACTCAGGGACAAAGTGGTCCAGTATATAGTTTATATCATCATGGTGAAATTATGTCAGAAATACAAGTGCGGTCACCCTTTTTCTGAACACCAACATTTTCTAAGATGTTGGTGTGCTAGATGAGGCAGCCAAATGCATGCTTCCTTCCCAGCTACCAATAGTGCAAAGTATTTTGTCTCCACTGACAAAACAATTTATAATTGTACTAAAATGCATCAGGTACTTTCTAGAACTCATAACTGTGCCATTGCTGTGGGGATTTTCTTTTGCCCAAGAAGGGGATCAATTCTGTACTGCAACTCACTACTCATAGCCTTTAGAGATGTACCTGCATGTGCCATGTCTGTGGTGACTCCCAGGCACAGGACTTAAGTTCAGTAAGAGAGGTGTTTTGGTCTAAATGCTGGAGTCCTGGCTTCAGTGTTATTTCAAAGGAAGATGATCACCAAAACCTCACATATTCTGTATGTGAGGTTCTCCCATAATTTTATGCGAGCTTCATTTGTCCTCATTGCCTGTAAGAGTGTTTACCAACAAAGAAAAGGGGTGTTCCTACACCAGAGGAAAATGTCCACATTGTTATTTGGGCATGAGCGTATTCAGTCACCAGGAGGGGGAAAAAAACATTAAGATGAAGAAGCAGTTGGATTTGTCTTTCACTCCCTGAAAGCTGTGGCTATAGTTTTCAGAGAGGCTAAAGGAATTAAATATGTATTTCTTTTTGAAGTGAAAAGTCAAAATCTCTGACATAGGCCTAGAAAGTAAATGTTTTACTTGCTATATTTTAGCCTCAGAACTGATCATGTTTTGAGTTCATCCATGTTCCTTTGTTACCTGAACAATCCCATAGCATTTGTCTTGCTAGTAGCAGACTCTTATGTTAATTTACAAAGAGAGAGAACTGGGGACATCCATGAGCTGCCACACAGAAACACTGATGAGGAAATAGCTTGGCATTGGGTGCACTTTTCTGTATTTTCCTCAGACTGTCTCAGGTGGAGGCTGCAGAATGAAAATGCTCCAGTGATAAACACTTGTGAATCAGGGAAAGACACCATAATTTCAAGTGCAAATCCGATAACTTACCCTGTGGATCGCGGAAGAGGATTAGTTCCCTTCACCATGCTCTTCTCATACCTTCACCCACCCCTCATCTTCAGGAACCCTCCATCTGAACCAAAAAGCTTTATCTGTCCCTTAGTGAAACATCTTTTATTTGCCAACTTGTTTTTCCCACAGACTCCTGCTCCCTTTTGTGTTTGCGATAATGTTCGAATGTCTACACCGCGTAGCCGATGATTATTTGTGAGACAGAGTGAGTTAATGCAGATTTGCAAGCTGTTCCCATTTGTTAAATGTCAGAAAAACACATGCAAGTCACTGGCTTTAGCACTTAGCTGCCAGCTGGCTCTTCTGAAAGGAGGGGACAAATGACAGTCTATCAAACAGCATGCTTTCAAAGAAAGAGGAGACCTGTTCCAGAATTGCAGCTTCAGAGGCTCTTTTTAACAACATAAGCAAAACTGGGAGCCAACCTCATTTTTTCCCCCTGGCTGTAATGAACACATAGCTTAGAGGCAGCATTCCCCCACTCCCAGTAAAAACTAACTGGAATTACAAAGCTTATGAAGAAAAAAGTGTCGTTTTCCCCCTCTCTCTCCTTCACTTCAACTTGCATTTATTTTTATTTATTTCTTTCTTTTTGGCTCATATGTAAGACCGAAAATGCCAAAAGGGGAAGGAGTGGGGTTCTGAGATCAGTCACAAATCTCAGAAGATTGCAGGAGACTGTGCCAAATGGAAGTGTTTATCCATGGGTAAGTGCCCAGTGTAGATTAACATATTTTAATTATGGTCTCTGGGTTTCTGCACTCCCTGGAGAATACATAGTTTAGGCCTCATTGGTGAGCCAAAGTTGTTGCGGGGGGAGGGATTATTTTTGGTTGTGCATGCTGATGGAGTGCTGCATCCTCGCCATGCCTGGAGTGCCGAGACAGGCCTTTCTCCTGGAGCAGATGCCACAGGATGGCAGCGGTGCCGGTTTCTTTGTGCCACCCGACATGCTCCGACCCTGACGTGGAGGCCAGCACTCCTCCACTGTGGCTGCCAGCAGCTCTGCTTCCCGGGGTGATGTCTGCCGGGACCTCCAGCATCACCCACTCATTAGGATGTCTCTGAACAGCTGTCATGTGGGGCTGACTTTTTGTCACGGTTGACAGCGGTGAGATTAAAGCAGGTAGCTGGAGGCTGAAAAACTCTGTGTTTTGTTACGAAGCCCTGAGTCACCTAACCCCCTCTTATAAATATTAGGTGTCAGATTTGGATTCACAGAGTCACTTGTAGCCTTGGGTAGATCCCATTACACAAATGGTCCAATTTATTACAGCAGGTCCAATTTATACATCTTGTATGCTATTTGTATACAAGATTGCCACCATTGTCAAGTTGTCAAAATCTGGCCTGGTATGTTTAATGCTTCATAATTAAAAGCTGCATCATCCTCGTGAACATCTTCCAATTATAGAATAAGATTTTGGAATGAGTGGTCATTTCCCGGAGTTTTCTATGGTTTAAACTCAGTGACAGTTAGGACAGGGCTTTGGGAAGAAAGAGTGGGGTGCCAGGAAAGGTCCCTCTTTTCTTCCCTGTTCTTATTTTAAGACTAATATCCAATTTCCTTCTTATAGGAGAAAGGGAGAGACAGATCCATGAAGAAGTTAATTCATGCTGCGTAGCTTACAGAAGAAGGAATCCCTTCTGTTTATCTCTGTCAGTGGAAGGACCCCAAGTTCAGTGCTGCCTGATGGAATGGGAAAAACTAGGTGAGATGAAACCTTTTCCAATAGCAAACAGTGCCTGCAAAGCCCATTGCTCTGTTGCTCATAAATTCATGTCAGGAACACTCTAAAACAAGGAATTTGATGCCAAAGATGCTCTCAAATTGTCGTCTAAACCACACCACCTTTCAGCTGTTTAATCCATGGGAATAATAAATCTCTTGGTCTCTATGCTTTTACCCTGGAAATGTACCCTGGGCATCCCTAAATTTGAACAGTGGGTTGGCTAACACCTGCCTAAATCCCAGTGAGATCCAGGAATTAGGCAAAGTGAAGGCTCTGAATCTGATAGGTATAACTTGAACCATCCCTGATGTCTTCAAGTTCAACACAAGGCCTAACTTTACTCAAGGCCCCTTTCATAGATAAAAAAGGTCTAGCTATTTAAACGAAAAAGTGAGATATCCCAGGTTCCAGCCTGTCCTCATTCAGATGAATATGAAATAAGAGACTTCAATTGCTCTAAACTTCTCATTATAGTCTCAAACTCTAGGCTTTGAGACTGTCTGGGGAAAAGGGCTATAAAAGTTATTGTTCTGCAGCTGGAGGAATCTAACCCCATTTTGAATTTTGAATGCTCAGGGTCTTCAGAGCTATGTCCATAGAGATATTCAGAGATATTTAGGCACCCAACTGCTCTTTGTCTCAGTGCCTTCATCAAGAGAGATCACAGTCTGCTTGGATGTAAAGGGTAACGGAAAATGAAAGCACCATGCAATATCAGCCTGTGGAGAGAGTGAGAAGACAGTTGTTAATCTGAAAATTTCCTCCACATTATATTCTTAATATCTTTCCTTTTGCACCATAAACTGCTCCCTGCAATTGTGCTTGGGATCATTGAACTGAAAAGAAAAGCTCCCCATGCTTTTCCCAAGTCCATCTGCCTTGGCAGGACTGTCCAAAGGTACCTCCTTTTCTCCTTGCTTTCCTCAGATCTGGCTGGCAAAGCTTGTCAAACAGAGTGTTACAATAAAGTAGCCTCTCCAAGCCTCCAAAGTGTGACTCTGAAGACTGAGATACCTGAATTTGTTGCATACGGTACACCTGCATTTCTAGTGGCTTGAAAATATTGCTAGGGAAACACCAAATTCAGCAGCCTGGGAGAGCTGAGACTGCTACAGATACACACCAGAGGTTCCATGAGTACAGAGACAGTGAATATTCCCTGCAGGCACACAGGCACACAAACATGCATGTGTTTATACAGAGATGTGTCCAGATCTGCCTTCCTCAAAAACACTCTGCACATACACAGTCAGCACCCACAGCCCATCATGTCTCCTCTCTGGATGGTCATGGTGAAAGTCTGTGCAAAATATACACACATGGATAAAATGTGGATCCACCAGTAGCTTGGCTCACTCAGTCTGACCAGTAGCCTGACCTGTGAATCTCAATCTCCCTTGTGTTGCTGGCACCTGGACACAGGAGACTGCAGCCCAGGGTGGTATAGATACCTTGCACCATCACAAACACACACACACACAGAGGATCCAGAGACGAGCACGAACCAGTCGTATTTACACATAGCTGACCAGTTTACCCCTTTTCCTTCAGTTTCCCCATATCTGGCTGTCTTTGATTCTCCCTTTCCTACATTTTTAGTTTTCTTACTTGTCCCAAATATTCCATGAATTCCACCATATCCCAAAGCACTTTTCTAATGCACCTCATAATGTGGCCCTAGGTACTGACCTCTCTCTGTCCCTGGGGTGCTCCAGAGAACAGCTCCTGTGATTCATCAGGGTGGGGTGATGCTATTTATGGACACTCCTTGGAAGAGGCATGACAGGGACTCATTTCCTGCCCAAAATCATTTGGGTGCCCTTTCTTCACCATTATTATGCTCTGGGCTTCTCTGTATGTGTGGAGATGAGCCTTTTATTTCACAGCCTGACAAATACCTGCTTTCTGACAGAATTTTCTTGTTGCCGGGGTAGATCCTCTTTTGTCTCTTAGGCATGTAAGCTCATAACAAGCTCTTACTTGTTCCTTGAAGAGCATTGGCATGAGTAAACCCTTTCCCATCATTTCCTTGAAGAATGTCAGGCTCAGACTTAAGCACTAAGTTCTGATAACAGCAGCATGTGGCTCATGTAAGCAAGTGGCAAGACAAGACCAGTCCACTAAGCAGAGTAGTGTGTGTCTGGAAAGACTGTGGGGATCTGGTCATCAGCTCATGGACTTCTGACCACGTGAAAGTCACTGCTGTCAACCATGACAATCCCCACTGAGCAAAAAGGGTTGTTACTAGTGCTAGATTTTTCTTGGGGCATCACTGTCTATCAGTAATGGCAGCAAAATACTTCCACAGTTAAGGGTGTCAGATATGCATAGACAATTTTTAAGTGCACACAAGACACAGATTTTCAAGGATGCTTAGATTAAAGATCTTCCTCATGTTCAGGTGAAACTTCCTGTGCATCAGTTTGTGCCCATTGTCCCTTGTCCTGTTGCTGAGCACCACTGAGCAAAGCCTGGTCCATCCTCTGACACGTGCCTCCAGACACTGAAAGACATTGATGAGGTCCTTTCTCAGGTGTCCGTCATAAACTAGAATTTTAGGCCTGGTAAGAGACACAATAAATACAGCAAAATTTTCAAGAACAGGTGAATCTGAAAGCAATGTTCCTATTTGCCATTCATTCTGAACCCTGCTATCAGCATGGCAGATATACTTTGAGACAAGATGGTAGTAAAGTACTTACGATTGAAAACATGATTTTCTCATTTTACTGCATCCTGTGCTAGTTGAGAGAGGTTATCCTGGACATTTGTGTTCGATACCACCTGTGGTGCAATACACTGAGCCAGCTCTGAGTGAGGAGGCTGTAGGACTTCAGTTTACCAGCACCAAGCTGGGATGAGCAGTCTGCTTGAGCAGCCAGAACTGGCCTCTCCTCAGGTAGTGATGCTGCAGTGCAGACGTTCAACTATTTCGAAGTCAATTTAATTCTCTGTCTCACAGTGATATTTTATGCAGAGCAGGCTTATGCTTAGGGCCTGACACACAGCCCACAGAAGTGGATAGCATGCTTTTGACTGTGCTTCAGCAAACCCCAGCTAAATCACTAAATTCTCCTCACCTCACTTCCCTTCCTTGAAACAGGGATAACTGCCTTTTCTTCACACAGTGCCCATCTTGCTCAACACAACAGATCCCTAATCATTCAGGGAGGAAAAGAAGAGAGGGGAAGGAAGGGCAGATGGTACCATCCTAATGCAAATAATAAATAATCAGATTAATCCCTGCATCATGACAAGAATTTCATTAGGTTCAGAACTAGGGAAAAACACTGCTGTGTTCCCCGGGAGCAAGTCAGAGGGGAACATGATAAAAAGTGGTCCCAAGCTTGCTTTTTTAATTTTTTTAATTTTTTTCATGTCTTTTTTTCCCCCTCTCATTTGTTTTATACTGGGAGTAGAGCAATGTAGAAGAGCAAAGACAGAAAATTAGTGTTTGAAATAAGCTTCTGCGTTTAAGAGATTTTTGTCAGCATCTCACGAGCAGGGTGACCAAATGCTTACATTGTAGGGGTCTTGTTTTTGTGATCTGCAACCATATGTCAGTTTATCAGAGAGGCATGATCATGGACTAAAGCAGGCAGAACTGAAGTGTCAGTGCTCAGGTAGAAGGAAATACCTCTTTTCGCTGGCTTTTTTAGCTGAAATGTTGAGCTCTTTGCACTGCTATTGCTGCCTCTTGGTTGGACTGTTTCTATTTTCGCAGTGTCCTCATGCCTGTCATTGCCTGGACCTGGTTCAATAAACACATTAGCCACATCTGAGAGTACAAATATTTCTTCAGAGGCTTAAATGTGTATTTGAACATGTGATTGAAGTAACTGCATGTGCAGCCAGTGCCAGCCCAGTATACACCATCAGTACTGACATGTCCGAATTTAGGGAGCTCCCACATAGGAGGAACTACACCAGCATGAGATGACAGGGCACACAGGCTAGCTGCATCAATGGGTCTGCCAGAAGTGGTCCTGTAAGTCACATCAGAGGTGGTGTGGGATTGCCTGTCACTGGAAACCATCCACGTGGAGGATGCACATCATGTCCAGCATTGGCTGTGCTTCTCCTGAGCATGAATTTCCATCTGTTTGCTCCTACTCACAGGTTGGGGGTGTCACCTCTTGCCTTGTTGGTGGAGCAGTGGCACTGGGATACCATGCAGCAAAAGGCCCATGGTGGCATTTTTTGCCATGTTGCAACCCAAAAAGTGAGTGTGGAGATTTCCTGTTGGTAGATGTGATATGAAAGGAAACTCATCTGCATTTTTCCCAAAAACAGTACCTTCTTTTGCAATTCTGAAGTAGGGGGTTTCTTCCAGTGCAACGGCAGCTAGTCAGTACACACTTTCACAAACAGCATGAACTGAACAGAGTGAGTGTTTAATATCTGAAGAATGATTTATAACGTGCTTTACAGAAAAGTTTTCAACAAGTCTGAATTCTTTATTAAAAGCTGCTTGCTTCATTACAGAGTTACCAAAATAGGCAAAGAAAATATTCCCGGTTTATCCCAAGACTCCTTAACTCCTGACAATTTTAATAAATCAAGGAACATTTGTAAGTACTAAATGTTAAATGTGTATTCACAGTTAATTTTTAATCAACTAACAACGGTGATGTGTTAATTGAATGCCATTAAGAAACCATAACTTGATGCATTAGCTATTTTCTTATGCAGAGGAACTTTCCCCAAGGCTTTCAGTTGTTGCCCAGGCTGCTTCTAGAAAAAAGTATTTTAAATGTGTTTAGACCTGGACTCTTCAAACCCTAAAGCTGAGCCAAGTTCACAGGGTTAACTGAGGTTTGTAGTTCTATGAACCTGAGCTGAATTTTAAACAAGCCTGGGCTAAGCTTCAAGTTATCTTGTGCCTTAAGGTATGACTTGCAACCTACAGAGTGATCATGTAGGCTCAACATGTAGACTTCTGACTTCAATATGAATTGCTTAATTTTTGGGATGTCAAACAAAAGATCAAATACAGAAGAAGGGTGACATACACATATCTCTGAGACTTGTGAAACTTTCTGGTTTTGCATCCAGCTTATCAGCTAACTCCTCCTTGATGTGAGCTAAGTAAAGCAAAGGCTCTTTTATTCCAAATGAGAGTTTGCACTTTTGCCTTGATCACTCATCTCCTGGATGTAGTGCAACTTGCTGAAGAAGATGCTGCTCTCTGTCTTGCCCTATCTATTCCCTTCTGCTCCTGCTGGCCTGAGGGATGGAGTATTTGTGTTGTCTGCTTCATTCTTGTGGGTGTTTTTTTTGTTTGGTTGGGTTTTTTGTTGTTGTTTTTGGTTTTTGTTTTTGTTGTGTTTTGTTTTGGTCTGGGATTTTTTTTTTTTGGTTTTTTGTTTGTTTTTTTGGGTGGTTTGTTTTTTTTTTTTTTTTTTTTTTTTGTTTTTTGTTTTT
>VXBB01012405.1:131001-142145 GCA_013399915.1 Illadopsis cleaveri
TGTGTGTGTGTGTGTGTGTGTAAGCAAACTAGGTTTGTTTAACCAGTCTAATTAGGAACTCTTTGCTAACCTGTCTGGATCTGAATGTCAATAAGCACTGTTCACATAAGGAGCTGAGAGAAAAAAGTCTCATGGGACAACCTGGGCAGAGCAAATGGGAAAAAGCTGAACCTACCCCTTTGGCCAGCTATGGTACAGATAAAAAAGAAGGTGCTGATGTCCCCAGATTCCTCCCTGTATATATCGTTGCATGGATGTTTTACATATTTCTGAAATAAGTCTGATCAGAAATGCAAGGAGGAAAGGGGGAGGAGAACTGTGACACAAAAACAGCTAAGTTATAAATATCTCTGTTTTTACATACTCAGATGAAATTTGCTGTGGGGGTTTTTAGTGATGGTAATCAGGAGAAGAATGAAGGGCATCAGTAAAGATGATTGAAACCTATCCAACAAAAATAATTTACTGCAGTTGGCTCATTTTCTTTCTGATGTTGGGCTCAATGAAATGAATTTAAACTGTTTATTTTACAATTAACATGCAATGTGCATTTCTGAAGTAATTTATGAGAAACAATTTTCTTTTTATGTGGGGCTGAAGCAGACAGAAAGCAGAGCTTCAGTTCAAAACATCAAGGTGAAGCTCCAGGGAGGGAGAAGGTGCTTTCTCATATATGAATTTTGCCACTTCCCATAAAAGTTGTGTGCCCTTTCATGTTTCTTGGCCACAATAACCTCAGGATGCCAGGAGGGAAAGCTGGAAGAAGAGGATCAGGGATGTCAGGCTCGGGGGCACCTGCTACTTGCAGTGTTGCAGAGAGCATTGTCTGGTTCATGAAAGTTAAGAGTACAGTCAAGGCAGACATTTGCTATTAAGTAAGAAACAGGTTGAAGCAGATATGTGAGAAACAGTCTGTCTCATGAGACACCAGAGCCATACATTGCTGAGTTCCCGAGACATTTGTGTCCTGTATAACCACGTCTCCTCTGTGGTGCCCCAGCTGCCACATGCAATGTGTATCACTGGACAAGACAGAGGTAACACTGTCCTTTCTCACAGTCTCACCTGTAAAAACCCTTTCTGCATGCTGCATTAATAACCCTTATCCATCCCCATTCTCCAAAGTGCTGTCAGCAGCATGGATGAGCTGATGATCTCAAAATTATCCTGAGATTTCAGAGTGTAAGATTTGGTTCCTTGCTCTATTATATATTTCCTCTGTGACCATGTGTAAGTTGTCTCCTAGGGGAAATATGTTGGGTTGTAAAAGGATCTTGAATCCTGACGATAAAGTCTTAACAAGAGTCAGTGGCTAGAAGCCAGGCAAATTCAAATGGGGAAAAAAGGTACACATTTATAGTGGAGAAGGGATTTAACTCTCAGAGCAAAATACAGAGATGAGGGAAATTCTCCTGCTTTTGATGTCTTCAGTCCAACATTGGAAAGTACATGTAGCCAAGTACAGATTAAGTTTAAGCAAAACCATTGACTGGGTTTAGTGCAGTTATAATTGTGTGGAAGTAAATAGCTGATGATATCCAAGTGGTTAGGCTAGATGAGCTCTTCTTCCAGGCTTTACACTTCCCCAGCCAGTAGCACAGAAGTATTTTTGGAGGACTGTGTCCTGTTCTCAACTCAACATATAAATAAAGCAAATTTGCATCCATAGGAAGGTATGGTATCCTCCATACAGTATGGAATCCATCTCACCTCATTACAGTTGACTAAAAGTAAGCCATCCAGCAACTAGTTATAAAGGTTTTGCTAAAGTTGATGATGAGTGCTGGCACATGACGTGAGTGTTTCAGCTGCCAACATTGGAGATACCAGATGGGCCCTCCAGTCATGCTCTCTCCATCAACTGGAAAAGTGCGTAGATTAACTTGGCCCTGACACTAGTCTTTTAAGTGGATGAAGTTGGATGAGATGAATTCCATGTACACCCCTGGCTCAGATGTTTAGCAGCTGTACTATTGCCTTCACTCTTCTTGTCTCATAACACTTCTCCTATTTATCATTGTTGCAAGACATTCCTACCTTTCATACTCACCCCAAAACGACTTTCACTTTACCAAAATCAAGACCAGTCCTAGGCATCAATTGCCCTCTGAACTTGTTTGCCTCTTTCTATATTATCTGTGATAGAGCCTGGGTTTCTGCCTCAGACTTAAATAATTTTCTGTCCTAAATGATAGGTGCAGTCTTGTAAGAGATTGGAAAAAAACCCCAAAACCTATGTTTCATCCTTGCCATGCTTGACTTTTAAGAGATGATTTTTCAAGGAAATCTGAGATTCACCCAGATGAGAGGAAACATGCTTTTATTTATAAAAAGAAGAACAAGAGGAGCACCTCATGTGACTTCAGCTATCAAAAAATTGTAACATAACCATGTGAGGTCACTCATGTTGGGCTGACACCTCTAGAATTGATATCACCAGTTCCAGATGCCTATCCCAAGATGAGGTCAACCACTGAAAAAAACAGGCTTAATTCATTGTCTTCAAACACCTTTCTACTGATCTGCCCCTAATAAGGGCAAACATTGTTTTATTTGGGTGATCAAGAAATTTGGAACTAGACACCAAATTCAATTTCAAATTTTTAAGTCAGTTTGCTAAGTAAGAAGTAATCCTATATTGACTGCTTAGATAGGGATGAAATAGGCTCCTTCAGAGGGTGATTCAACCCAAAAAAGAGCAGAGTCACCTTCTCAAAGAAGATCGTGATCTTCTTCTCTTTTTCAACTTCAGAGAAGTACAAGGGTGACCAAGGCCTAACTTACAGCAAATAACTAAATAGATAAAATTAGTGAGGATGAATCTGTACCAAGAAATCTTAAAATCCAAACCAACTGAAATTTCAGAAGTCTGCATCTTGTTTGTTGACACTACTGGAAACAAGATATATTTTGATGCTGGCTTAAATGCTTCCATGTAAAGATAGTTATATATTCATCTATAGATACTTATATGTTTATTTATGCTTACATATGCATACAGATAATCATATAGATCTCTCACCAAACAATCCTCTAATTAGATGCTGTCAAAGAAGAGCAGTATTACAAAAAGAATTAACATTTTATGTGATCAGGCATTTTGGTCGTATTTATTGGCTGTAAATTCTTAGCTATCTGAGGTAGCACAGGATAATCCGGAGTATCTGCTGACAAAGACATTTAAATTTTGTCTGTTTATGAACTTCTGTAATGTTTTCCATTTCAGAATTTTAATTGATGTTCTTTCTTCCAGGGAATTATCTCTACACAGCCTTAAGTTCACGGACTGCCCCTAGGACTGGACATGTTTCTCCATCCATGTGACCTCTGTGAGAAACAGCAGAGCAAATTTCCAAATCAATTCTCTCATCTCATCTACCACATCCCTTTGACTCCTCTATGGTCTGAAAGTGTCTGAGATGCAGTTTCTTTTCCCCCAGCGTCTGTCTACTCCTCAGATCCTTTTTGTGGATGCTTTCGTAGCAGCCACATGTGCTTAGAGCTCATACAGCAATTTGGACAGAGTAGTCTGCTTTGATTTCCTCACTCAACAGGAAGAGCCTTCTGGATCTACAATGGGGGAAAAAAAGCCAAGAAACCAAATTTTGGGGCATCAAAGAAAGATGTGATTTTAACATTTAGCGTTTCAGCCCCAAACTAGCTATTTTTGCCCCAGGTATAATCTTCACTGACTCTATCATGCCTGTGTTGCTTTACACCCAAACCACAGTGCATTTGGAGAGGGAGGTATTTATTTTCCATCCCCAAAATGAACAGTGGAAGTGCAGTGTGCTGGATGCCAGAAGGGAGTTGGGAGCATTTGAGCCTAAGATTCAGGAGCATATCTGTCTCCATGTAGTGGGTAGGATATAATTTGATCTGTACGGTCAATTCACTGTAACAGAGCATGGATTGCAATTTTTTCCATCTACAAAAGCAAGATTTAATACTGCTAGGTCCTGGCATGCCTGAGCATTTCAAAACATGTGTTAAAGGTCCATAACAGTTAAGCAGATGCCCACCTAACAGTATGGGTATTTTCCACAAAGCTCAAGGTCAGTCATTTGTGGAATGGTACAGGTATGCTGATGGCAAACTTTGATTATTCCTAATCCTCTTTTGTCTGCAGGGGAATAAATCAGAAGTAATGTGAAGCACACAGTAAAGGATTTTTTTTTTTTTTTTTTTTTAACTGAGTGTTTAAATATTGTGCTGTATATTCCTTAGCCAGCAAAGTCAGGGATAAGAAGATTTTACCTTGGTTTGCGTCTTCACCCAGAAAGCTGTGGATGAACTGCCAGGTCTCACTGCCCCTGATGGTAAGAAGGAAAAATATTTCATCCTGGTATTAGATTTTCTAATACAGCTTGTCTACAAAAGTTATTTTGTCCTGGCTTTGTGCCAGTGAAATGAAGCTTGTGTTCATTATGGACTTTTTTCCTATGTCCCTTATTCTTCAGCAATGATATTAACAGATACAAAATACTGTGTTTTGAATTTAAAAATAACCTTCTGTTTTCATTCACCTTTCATGCTTGAAAGGAAATTTGTAAATTGTCAAGTTGACTTAATTTTTTCCTGTGGACTTGCACCTATTTGCTGTAATAAGAATTTCCCCCTTGGGTTTCACTCATCTCCAGTGTGTGGCAGGAAAAAGGGATTAGGATTGTATTTGTCTTCTTTCTGAAGCCAATACCCTTTCAGCAAGCCTGCTATTAGTTCTGGCTGCCAAAACAGCATCTTAATGCCTTACCTGAGAGTCAAGTATTTTATATTAAGTTAACTTTTGCCTCTGCTGACTTTCGCTCTTCTATTTACTTTGGAATCCTCATTCCTTATGGAGTTTACTATTGTTTTATGTGCACTCAAACCTGTATTATGCTCTTTGGTTCCTCCTGCTAACCTAGCACAGAAGAGGGGAAGGAGTCTTGGGGCTTCTTCTTTCACCAGTAATGGCCCATTTTAATATGTTTATTCTCTGATTTGGAGAGACTCTTAACCCTTTGGCACCAAGAGATGGGCTTTCTTGACACTAAGTGCTCTGCAAATGCATTTTGCTCAGAGCTGTGGACCATTGGTGCCTAGGGGGATTTAAACAGCACTTAGCAGACCCATTTATTTACAATACAAAATAATGTTTTGTTTATAGAATCCTCCTCACAGGGCATTAATCATGAATCACCTCATTCCAGCTGCAAATTCTCAACCATCCAGGGGGGCGTTTTTATCACTTGTCATGGTATAAAAGATCTCTTAAGTCTTGTGCCTGTGTGACAGTCAATGTGCAGATTTTTCCAAGGTGTCTTGCAGTTTTGGGAGGTTTTTGTAAGTTCGAACTCACAGACAGCAACATCCAGTACATAAACTGGATGGGCAGTTACCCACCTCTGACCATCACAGGGTGTCAATGAAATGTCTGTCACAGTAATTTAGAACTTGACCATCAAAAGGGAAAAAAATTCTATCTGCACACTATTGTTTTACATGAAAAATCAGCTATATGCTATTACCTACTTCAGCAATTGCCTATTTTTCTAAAAGACTTAAGTCAAAGTTCAGAAGTCATGATTTCTTCTGTGGGAAGGCTGAGTTTTGCATTCCTTCTGGCCACTTAATTGGAATATTTCTCTGGTGTATAGCATCACTTCATCTGATCGAAAATGTATCAATACAGTAGATAGATAAGTCCATGTGTTTTAATATTTTCTGTCTATAATTTTGTCAATGGATTAAATCGAATTTTTGAAGTGTTCACAAGACATATTAGTTTCCTTTTTTGAAGGTGAATAGACACAAGGAAAATTGATATAATTTAACCTAAGGGGATATATTTTTACTAGTATAAATGCAGGTATGATTTCATACTGTCTCTAGCACAGTAACATCCACATATAGGTGTTGTGAATGTGTCTGGATGAGACACAACTGGACCCACTGGGCACTTGAACCACTCACTGAGTGAACCAAACTCATCCATCTTTCTTTCTTTTAGGACAAGAAAATAAATGAATTTGTTACTGGCTATAGGATTTTTCCAGTAAATCTATTTAAATAAGTTTGGTTTTATAAAATTTTTATTTGTCTTTCCAAAACAGATTAATATTTGCTTATTTGAGATACTAGTTGTGAGAATTTTGTTGAAAGTGTTAATCCCTAATTTTATTCTCCTAATTTTAGCTCTGCTTTCATCATGGAAAAATTGAATAGTAGGAAATTGAAAACAGAAAGAAAGGGATATAAAAGAAGAATGGTGAAGAGAGAAAATATCCTCCTAAAAAGGGAATATTTTCAGAAGGAACAAATCATTAGGGGTCAAAAGAGTTTCCATAGAATCATAAAATGGCATGGGTTGGAATGAATGTTAGACCTCATCTTGTTCCAACTCCTGCCAGGGGAGTTCCACTATCCCAGGTTGCTCCAAGCCCCATCCAACCTGGCCTTAGATTTCCAGGAACAGGACAGCCACAGCTTCTCTGGGCAGCCTGGGCCAGGGCCTCACCATCCTCAACTTCTTTCAATCTAAACATACTTTCTCTCACTCCCTAATTTTGAAAAGAAGGCAGTTTCATTAAAAGCTCCTCTCTTTTTTTGAAGGTTTTTGTTTTACTTTACTTTCTTTCACTGTTGTTTTCAGGTATATTTCAAAATATTCCTCTTGTGATATTTCCTAATGCAGTCCTGCTCCCTGTTGAAGCTAGCTGGTCTGGGACAGACACTGATTGGTCTTTCTCATCGTATCTTGTCTGCTGTGTTTTGGTGGGTCTGGTCCTTACATAGCCTAGAGACTTGCAGACAGCTCTTTGCTGCAGGATGATCTAAATTACAGAATTCTGTACTGAATAGTAGCAAAAATAGTGATAATCGTTGCTACACAAACTAGTAACTACACAAACCAGTAGTGTTTTTAAGAGATAGGCTGTGGTACCTGACTCTGGAGAACTTTTGTGCTTGAGTTTAGCAGCTACTTCTTGTGGGTTTGGAAAGACCGATAGCCCCGAGTTTTGGGGCTTGCTGCTTTATGCACCATCTTCAAGCAGGATCAATCCTTGTGTGTCAGCATTTCTGCAACCTGACTGTAATCAATATACACTTTAATTGGATCAGATAGTCTCTTTGCCCCGCCTCTCCCCCCCATTTATGAGTGACAATTTCTCTTTCTACGAGATTGAGTTTTACATTCACCTGCTTGGGAAGCATGATATCTGCTCCCTGGCATGTCATACAGCATCAGGACCATCTACTGTCTTGCATGAGGTTATTATGACAGGTTCCTGTGTTTTTGTGGCCTGGCTCCATGAAACATGTCACATTTGATGAATGTCTGACAAACGTGAGTTGCTATTTGTAGACTTGATTTAGATGAGAAAGAAGTTTTGCTTGGAGAGCTGTTCCCCTTGGATGTGATCTGATTCCAAGCATTTCAGTTCAGGACAGTCAATCTGCAGCCCTGACTGAATGACGGGTCAATATCCAATAACTCATGATCAAACGCTGAAGTCTTCTTAATCAGCAGAGCTTGGGTTTCCTTCAGGGGATGAGAACACTGTGCAACCACTCTGACAGAGATGCTATTTCCAATTTCTTTAATCTGAGGACATTACAGGCAAAGTTAACTTGGCATGAAACATTTCTTACATTAATTACCGCAGCAAGAAAAAAAATAATAGAATATACATTTTGGTGCTCAGTCAGTTAAGACCAAACCTGATTCATTTTAGGTCAAAGCTCTGCAATTAGAGTTGGTTTTCTTTAAGATGTGTGGTTTCCACTTAATTGAGCTATACTGTCTGCAAGTTAACTTTTTTCCTCCAACTATGAGCAAGAATCTTAATAATGACAAATGGGTCTAATCCATCGCCTTTCATCATGGTATTGAGGTACAGAGCATGAAAATTTATGACAGTCAAAAGATTTTGCCATAAAAAACCCTGCTGTCTCCTGCCTAGTTGAGCCAGCATTGGAGATTTCTCTATCTTCCCTGTTGGTATGAGTCAGGTGTCAGACTTGGCTTCAGCTTTTCTTTGGGGACAGCATCTGTCAAAAGTGCATGACACACAGAGTGTCTTCACATTTGGCCAAGATCTTCCTGAGCAGTTCAGACCTTATGAATATTAAATTGCAAGTTTGCCTTCTCTTTTCATGGTTTATTTATTTTACAGAAGGCATCTTCTCTTGTTTAATGATCAAGTGATTTTTCAGGCATATCATTTGCAGTATTCAGCATTATTTATAGAAATTTGTCATTTCTCTGATACTGCTTTGTTAAGTTTGTCTTGGAGAATTAGCTCATGTGTCTGCCAGCTGAGGAGAGGAGAAAAGGATTTGGCAGAACTTTTGTCCTTCTGAGTCCTGAGACCTAAAAGGAGAGACAGCACCATGTAGACATTACGTGTGGCAGCAGGGTGACAAGGGAAAAAGCCTTGAGGGGTCTGAAAGTGAAAGACAAGCAACACTGGCCAGAGCCAGGCATGATGTGAGGAAATACTTAATGACCAATATTTCTGCTAAGTCTGAGAGAAGTTCTGAGTCTCATCTTTAGTTAGCCAAGCATTGAACATTGAAATTTAAATGTCCCTCTTGACCAAAGCCATTGCCTCTTTTTAACAGATGGAAAGGGATTCTGCCAATAGTCAAATTTTTGATCGCCAAGTTCCCAAGGCACATTTGGGATAAAGGCAGTTCTCCTGTGAGAAGAAGAGCTCATTTTGTTTGTACCTGTAAACAGACCATGATCTGACACTGTTGAACAGCTCATGCCAAAAGCCATCTATCTTTGCTCCTTGTCTTTTACAGTCTTCCTGTTTTTAACTGTTACTCATTTTTACAGCACCTTGGGTGTATGAGGTTTTCTGAGCTATCATGAAAGCCAAGCGGTCCCAGTCCATTAGTGATGCGTAAAAGCTGTTTGCAGTTTTATGTCTGCTAGTTTAATCGACTTTTCTGCAGACTACCACATGGTGTTCCTTCTATTATATCACACTGAGGTATAGCAAGAGAGCATTCAGCGTCAATAGGATCAAAGCACAATGAGCAAAAACCATTTGAAAACTGAAGAGCTGCTGTATGAAAACATTTCCCTTTTAAGCTGGTTTTAAGAGGCTTAAGACCCTTTCCTGCCTCTTGTTGATAAAGGTGGGTCCAAGCGGGCAGTCTCTCATAAAAATCAGAAAACTTCCCACGGAACAACATGTATTATATTAGAAAGGTTTGCTTGATAGCAAACAGGTAGTACTGGGTTACTAAAAGTGATGTGTTATATCTAAAGCTCACAGTAGAAAATTGGGCCACTGATGTCATTGTCTTGAATTAGAGCTCCTCTCTGACTGAGAAGAGAGGAGACACTAAGAAGCTTTTAAGTGGGGAGAGGAGGATGACACAGCCTAATGACTGCAGCACAAGACTGTAGATCCTTCAGTTGTCTTTTGCTCAGAGAAAGCTAAAATAAGTCTTTTCAATAACAAGCTTTAATTCCTCAGACATGGAGACCTTTATGTATCTGGGAAGTCCCAGAATTCATATATGAATTCCTAGTGGTATATGGTCCCCTTATATTTAGAGGGATCTAAATCTACCTGCTAAATAAGGCAAAACCCACACTACTCCACAAAAAAATTTAGGAAATATTTAGCAGTATCAGGAAGACCATCTTCAAATCATTTTAGATACTCCTTTGCAAGCATCAACTCAATTCCTAGCAGTGGCTGAAATGGTTTATAGCATGTAGCAATGAATAGGAAAGGAAGTGGTCACTGAATGGAAAAATCCTGTGCTTGCAGGATAATAGATCTCCCTGATACGGGCAGGAAGGGAAATTGTAGGCTACAAGTTTAAAATGCTGCATGCTGTTATGCTGTTTTGCTTAATGCACTTAACGGACAGTACACTCCACTGTTCTAGTTCAGCAGCATGGTCTTGGGAGTAAAGATTTGCCTGATCAAACTCAGTTCACTGACAGTCTTGGACATAAAGACTGCCTACCAATATCAGCAATGTAATAAAATAAACCCAAACAAACAAGAGAGGGATCATTTGGGTCAAGCCTTGCATAACTGAATTAACAGAATGTGAGTCAGCTGTGGAAAATGTAAGATGAATATTTTGCATTTTTGCACCGCTAAAATAGCAGAGTAGGCATTCAAAAGAGAAATATCAAGAAATATGCCTTGATATAGAGATGATGAAGATTTTTCCTATCATGTAGGTAGATGGTAGGAGCTCTGAGTCTGTTTCTCAATCTGTTATGACAGTTTGCATCACTGTTGCTCCATTTACTCCAGATTTACCCTTCAGTTAGCCTAGACAAGCATGAAGATTCCCAAAGTCCTATGTGTATTACTAAATGTTCTCAGCATTTCAGCATTCACCCATGTGTGTCTGGTGCATATCCTGTGGTTCTGTAGGCTGAGATGCTTTAGTGTTGTTTCCCATTCTGTCGTTTCATTATTTAACTGTCCCTAGAGAAGGATTTGTGGAAATGGCATTGGAGAACTGTCAGCACTTATATGTTAATGTTTGCATCCTCGGCAAAGTGAGTTCCAGATCAAGCAAAGCACATGCTCAAACTTGAATTCATATTCCAGGTAGGCATATTTGCAAAGAGCTAAGACTACACACTTCTGAGTTTTATATGCACTTGTAGGGTGGGAAGGAGAGAAGGATTTTTGTTTAAGAGCACAGTGCAAAACGATGATTTAGCCTCCCCCAGAAAATCATCAGACGACACATGTGTTTCCTGTGAACACCACTGCAGAAAGGGCAAAACAGTTGGATTTACATTCTCATAACTCATTTTGTTTTGCTTCTCATTCTGACTTCTGAAAGTCCAGATGAAACCTCAAGAATTTTAAAACTAGGTAATTAGTCTGGAAAACAGGTTGGAAAGTCTCATGTGGTGACAGATACTGAAATAGAAGGAGTAAATTGACAAGTCCTTTTCACCTTCTGGGAAGAGTACTTAGTAGAAGACAAGAGCTTTGTGATCCATGTTTCATTCTTCCCTTGACCTCCCCTATAACTTTGGCCTGGTGCCTCTGTGGACATTTTGTTAGTCATCTTTTGTCTCACTTGCCTGTTCAGCACTTCAGGGATGCTCTGACTCATGGCATGTTCAGCTCTTATCACAATGGCTGTGCTGGAGTTTGGGG
>VXBB01012405.1:142484-172926 GCA_013399915.1 Illadopsis cleaveri
ACATCCCTCTACCTCAAACTCCCTAAATATCCTTACCTAATCTATCGAACTAAAAGCTGGTGAAAAAAAGTTAAGTAAAAGGCATTTTGCGTAAGCTGCAATTTTGGCATTTTTCATGAAACATACTTGGTAACAAGGGTGAACAAAGACTGACCTTCATAATTGTTTAGAAGCAAAGCAAAAATTGGACATTTCCTTGTGAGTACTGTCTGAAGTTTCTTAGTTGTTCAGGTATCTAAGAAATGTCTTATTAGTTTATGTATTTCTGTGTGAATATATAACATCTGTAATCTCCTAAGGATCTAGATATAAAATTAAAAAGAGAAAAGACAGCAAAGTTGAAAGATAAGCAATACAGCACTATAGCAAGACCTCCCTTGTAGTGTTGTGGTTTTGGTTTCATCAGTTTTATGTATGTATTTGTTCCTTGTTTTATGTTGTTTTTTGTAAGTTGTAATGGTTTGTCCCATGTCACCCATATTTAANGTCCTGTGGAAGTGGCTGTGTCAGAATGGAGCTGAATGATTTTAAAATGGAAACCCTGTGACTCTGGTGACAGCCATGGAGACATTTCAGATAAGACTTTATCTGGAAAATAAGCTAACTCGTGGTGGAAAACACCTCTTCCGTGTGTGGAGATGATGCCTGGTGATTTGGGGGCAGAAGATACAGATTATTTGGATTCTGTTTGTGTGATGATGACCCCAAGGCAGCAGCTGAGCCTCTCTAGGCCTGTTTTTCCAGGAAACTTGGTAAAAAATACTGTTAATAAAGCAAAAGCAGGAGTCAAAATGTCACACAGGTTATAAATACACAGGGAAAAGACTGAGACAGCCAGCTCTGGCATCTCAATATCTGAAAAAATGAATGCCCAACACCAGCAATGTAAAACAGGGTGGATTCAGCTCTACTGACTGCAATACCCACTTTTGGGTGGGTTGAATAGTGCTCCATATGCTGCTAACTGAATTGCTACTGAATATAATAAAAGCTCAGGCTGCCAAGCTCAGTTCTAGGCTTCTTCAGATAGACAAGAGTGAAAGTCTGGATCTTTCCCAGGCCACGGTCACTCTTCGGTGGCTAGAGGGAGCTTAGCTCTGATATGTGATCCAGAACTCAGCTAAATGGCAATTGCTAAGAGCTATCCAGGAGGAAAAGAGGCGCAGCATCCTGCCAGCCCTGGCTTTGCTGCTCAGCCCTCTTCACTCAGGATGTCCCCCTTGGCAGGGAATTGAGGTAACTCCCCACTACCAGTGTGTGGCAAGCTCTCCTAAGAGACAATCATGCTCCTTTCCGAGCGATGGGAGATCCCAAACTCCATCAGTTAATCCCTGGTTTGAGAGAAGGTGGTGATGTGCACTTTTGATTTTTGTAGTACAACTTTTCCTCCCAATGAATTAACTTAATGTCAATACTAACAACAGTCAGTCGGTTGGTGTTAGGAGCCTGATCTATCCAGCATTGTTGTCAGCATGTCATATATCATGTAATCTGTCTTGGCTCAGAACAATCAATATATTGCTCCTGAATTTGCTTAAAACTAATGGAGCTGAACCAGTCATAGCAAGAGTGGAAAACATTGGTAAAACTTACCCTTAAGGTGCACAAATGTTAGGATACCCTCCCCATTCTTCTTCCTCATGGAAAGCAATGAAGATGATGGCTAGATTGCTGTCTCACAGGTGTTTAATGAGGTTACTGGCTCCCTTAGAATAGTTTGAGATCCTTGAATGGAAAATGTTACTGCAGACCTAGGCAGTATTGCATTATTATTTTTCCTTATCCTTTTTGAAAGGAGAACATACCCTTCAGAGTATTCTGTTTTGCAACTGCATTGTTATGGTTGTTGGTGTATAAAATTGGTGCTTGGTGTGTATAATTTATAGCCTCTAAAAGTGATAAATAGCCTGAGAAAGAGAAGGGAGCTCTGTGTTCAAGTACTAGAAGTTTCAAAATGAAAGGATATTTTTTGGAAATGGTTTACAACTTCCCACAAACTATAATTTTACCTGCTTCTTAGCATTGCTGTTTCTACTTGCACTGATGGAATTTTTGGAAGTATCCTAGCTCTGATCTTCCTGGTAGACAGTTTAGGCCTGCTACCTTCAGTGGGAATGGACAATCTTGGACATCTTCCAGAAATCTTAAAACCTCTATGAGTTCAGATGTGATAGGCATTAATGGTATTACCACAATCTTTTTTATAGGGATAAACTAGACATCAATATATTTAGCCTGAAAAAGGTGATAAAATTTGTAAACGTTAGAGGAATATGGCTGTGGAATTTGCCTCCAGTTAGAGGCAGTTGAACTAAACAAAGTTTATAACAGCGTTTAGTACATTTATATGCGTGACTAAATTATAAACTTTCCTGACAAAAACCCCAGGGAACTGGACTTGATTCTTTTCAGGCTAGGCTTCTGATCTGATCCTTCTACATTGGTTACTGGCCCTTTCATTTACATTTAGTGGGCTGACTGTGTAATACTGTATTCACTAGAAACTAAAACTGCCCAAGTAATTATTGACAAATTAATATACTTGTTGATTGGTTGAGGAACAGTGTCAAAAATGTATTAAGTCATGAATTAGATTAGCTTTACTATGTATTTTAGGAGATAGTCCAGATTAAAGAGGAAGGAAGGTAAGGCAGGGCAAGACAAAACAAAGCAAAGGTTCAACTAGAAACTGTCATCAGTAACAAGTAAACATGTCATGAGTTTTGTTTCTTTTATTTTGGAAATGCATTCAAATTCCTATGCACTTTCACTGCTATTACTGTAACTAAAACATTATCTTAAGATTTTGGATTTCATTGATATTGATCTCATAAAATGCTGAGCATGTCTGTGACGTTAATGGAAGATGAGACTGTTCAGCAGCTCACAAGTTCAGGCCCAAAATGGTTGCATTTGGTTATATAAAATGCATCAACCTCCTAACCTCATTTTACAAAAGTTTTGCATTGTTACAGAATCAGCTTAAATTATTCCATCCTAATGGAGCTCTTGAGTAGTGGTTACCAGAAGCTCTTTCACAGGTCAGCAAAACACTGTTATGTTGATGGATCCTGCTGACAGAGACTAGCAAGAAACAAGTCTTCATGGAAGATGAAATGCATATTTCATTGGAGGAAGTAGAAGTGTTTTTTGTATTTCAACTTGCTCAAACCTCTACTGCAACATTTAACCTCATGGTAACTCTGGTTTTTCCCCTATAAAAACAGGAAGTATTCACAAAAAAACCACATTTTTTTGTCATGTAAATGGGATGAATTTATGAATCTGATAGAAATGTGCTTTAGAAGATTTATATACTTCCTAACATCATTCTTTGCAGAACTTAGACAATGCTGGTTATAAAAAAAAAAAATGTATAAGGGCAGCTTCATCTGCTTGTCAACTGCAGTTGGCATAAACAGATTTCTGAATTATCCTGTTAGACCTTCTATGTCAAAATAATGTATAAAACAAACTGCTGATGTCAGAACCTGTTAGGATTTTTTGGTGAAAAGTTATGTTTTATGTAAACTAAAACTTTTCCAGGATTCTGACAGGTTTATATGGCCAAGGAGAGCAAGCAGCTGTCCTGGTCTGTGAAGTCTGTGGGTAGAAGGGGATTGCATGATGTTACTCCTCCAGGAGACACACAGTGCTGATGGAGGTGAGGTCAAGTTTCTCCACGAGATTTTACAGGTCCACAAGGTAACTAGTTTCCATCTCACAGACACCTCAGGGCATAAACAGCTTCCAGCACTTTTCCAAATTGACAAACTATTCAAAGGTTGGGGAAACTAATCTGTTATCTCAGCCTTTGAGTGTCCAAAGGAATCTGGGCTCCAGTTTACAGTGGCATTGAGAAATTCAGTCTTGCAGGCAGTGATTTAAATACATCAAACTCATACAATGCCAAATGAAAGCAAAGGTGGGTAATGGATCATCAAGATTTACTCAACTGGTCAGGAGCAAAACCCAGCCCCCAGGTTGCAGAGCAATGTTATGTACTCCAGACAGAGGTACCCCAGGGAAAAAGATCCTGTAGTCAGCTCCGCAGAAGCATTTAGGTGCCAAATGTCATTTGAAACCCACAGAAGTCAATAGTCAAAGAGATGCCTGGCCCAGAGGCAGATGTCTGCGTGTCTTAGACGGTTTAGCTCTCCAAGATAATTCCACTTTCTTTCCCCTGGGTGTTTTGAATTATCTGAGACAATCCTGCGTGTTTAAGAGATCCACATCACCATGTCAGAAATTGTCTAGGATTTATGGAGACCTGCAGTTTTTTGGAATGACAGTGAGGGGCCACGGGCACGTCCTGGAGTGTTTTGAATGAACTTAGGTTTCTACATGAGCAAGTGAGCAGTTAAAACAGAGAGTGCCTGCTGTGCTCTCTGCTCTACCATTAATAAAGTATAATGAGTGCATTCTGTTGCTTTAGCAAGGACTGTATTTTAAATATCACTCTCCGTCACTCTTCTTTTTTGTTTTTATTTGTTTCTGTGGGTTTTTTTGTTTGTTTGTTTGGTTTAATGTTTTGGGTTTTTTTTAAACCTCCCAGAGATCTAAAAGCTAAAACAGAACTTTACTATTCAATTGCCTCGTTCAATATTTGCTTGCAAACATGGTATGATTTTTTTTCTGGCCACAGGCTTATTCATGCTAGTGTACAAGCTCCAGCTTAGGTGTCTCTATTGTTGTCTGTGTATATGCATGTATATATATAAAAGGCAAAAAAAGCTAGTCTTGTGTTTCTGGGTTTGTTTACATTCATTACTTGGTCTCTTCTTCCTTTGTAAACATAAGTAATTTGTTCTTAAATTTTTGGTGACCATGACCAGAAAAATAAAAAGGAACTTTCATAAAATTGTGGTATTCAGGAACTTGCAAGGAGAGGGAATTAACACTCTTATACCACTGACCCATTTGTATTAATGGTTGGATATACCAAACAACTAAAAATCAACAAAATCTCAGGAAACAAAAAGGGGTTAAAAAACCAATTTGTTCCTCATTAAGGTGCTGGAAAAGTCCAAGATAAACCTGTTTAAAATTGATCTGATAAGCTGAGAGCTCTGATTCACTGATATGTTTTTCCCTGCTGATGGTCCTTTACTAATATTTATCCATTCCTTTGAGTAACTATTAATCTCCTAAGTTGAGAAACTCTACAAATGCAATTTCTAGAGCATTTAACCTTTCGTGTTTGCTGCCTCCAGAGTTTGGGTTGACTTGGATACCAAGCACTATGTTTTACTTTATTTCTATGAGCTCTATATATTGCTAAAATACTGGCACAAAGACTATTTAAAACTAGATTTTTTTTTTAAATCCTGCACATAAATGTGGTATTTTTCCTGAAGTGTAGTGAAGTTGAATTAACTTTTGTTTTTTCACTTGCTCGCTTATGCCTGTTACTGAAGTTTCTTCAAATTGCCATGTGGTTGCAAGTGTAATCTTTTTCTTCTGTAATTTGACATCAGAAATGACCAGACAGGTAACAGCTCAGCTGCATGAATGTCTTTCTAATGATCTCTCAGAGAAAAAGAAAAAAAAAAAAAAAANAATTTTCCATAAACTTCTTCATATATGCAGCCACTCAAGTTTATCTTTTTACAGCAGAACTTTTGATCCTTCTCTCTTCCTCCTTATTCTTTCTTTTTTCCAGCTCCCCCCACCCCCCCATCCTATTCTGGCCATGACAACTTTTAAAGGCTTTTTTAAAAAAAATCTCCTGGGCTCTGAACAAAGCCTGTTGTTGCAGGTAATTGTTGAAATATCAAGGGTATTCCGTCCTCCATTACTTAAGCTTTCATTTGTGGCTTTCATGGTTTTGAGGAATGTTTATGGCTGACAATCCTTTCTTTACGGCTCTATCCTTCAAGCTCTGGCTGATACCGCTGAGAATGACCGCATGAGTGACTGATAAAATGTCAAGATGCCATTGTTTCCAGGAGAGTGTTTGAGAGCAATAAGATCCGTTTCAATTTATCTCACCCACCTGACTTTAAGGCTCCAGGTTTTACTTCTTGAACTGCTATGAGGGATAACAAAACAAAACTCCCTCCCATCCCCTGCAGCAACACTTGGGGCCTTTAAGCACACTGAGATAATATTATGCAGATGAGTCGTAACAGCAGCAGTGCTCTGACGTTGGAGATATATTTCACTAAGCACATCGGTACAATATTTGGGACTTAATTAATAATCTCTGTGAAAGCTGGTTTATGGATCATAATAACCATATTTTTAAATCTGTGAAATACAGCAACAAAAAACCTAATTCACAAGGCAGATGGTGAAGCAGGGTCTGTGGAGCAACAGAATGGGAGAGCTGTACAGTGAGTTTCTGAGAGTCTTCTGTTAGGATTTAGCCCTTGCCAAGGCTGTATCACTTCTCAAATGGTCTTTGAGGGTCACCAGACTACTGATAAAACCGCGTGAAGAGAAGGCAGCAAAACCAACTGCCACATGAAATAAATAAAAATATGATTTAATATTTTGTATAGATGGTTTTGCAGTGCAATTACTCTAAAGCCATTACACTCAAATTAAAAAGCAATCACTTGATGTAATTTAACTGTAAAGTTTTAAGTGGCAGTTTTCTAGGATGTGGATTGGAGTTTACACAGGGACTGGGGCAACTTAGGGTGTCTTCCTGTCTGGTACTTGTGAGAAAAACTGACACAATCATAATGGTGTTAATAATAGTAGCAAAAACCCCCAACTGTTTAATGTGGTGGTTCTGGTTCTACTTCAACAATTTTTTAGTCTCCAATCCTATAGAATCATAGCATTGTTTGGATCAGAAGGGACCTTTAGAGGTCATCTAGTCCAACATCTCTGCAATGATCAGGGACATCTTCATCTAGATGAGGCTGTTCAGAGTCCCATCCAACATAACCTTGAGCATTTCAAGGGATGTGACATCCACTGCATCTTCACAGAACCTGTTCCAATGCTTTTGCCAGTCCAGTGTGCCTAAGGCTGTTCTCAATCCTTTCCCTGAGAAGGTAGTGACCAGCCCAGCTGACACCTCCTGTGCCTGAGGATGGCACTGGAGGGCTGGTGGGTGCTCAGATTTGTCCTTGGTGGGGCAGAAAGGTAGTTTCACAGTGAAGGGAAAGCTGCTGCTCTGACTCAGCTTTCCCAGAGACATTTCAGATACATCCTGTCCAATATGTAAGCTACTCATATGCTAAAGCGATTAATCTGAGCTACAAGGATGTAATTAACTGTCATTTAACTAACAACAGCAGTTAAAATAGCATTTAAATTTGCTGAGGCATAGATTTGATAAAAGGTCCTGAGGTGTGGCAAAACTGCTGAGGCTGGCAAAAGGCTGGTCCCAGTCAGGTTTAAATTAACCAATTTGTTTTTAAAATCTCAGTCTAGTTTAGAAAAACCTTATTGTAGCCAGACTCCCTGAAAGGCTGTTGTTCAGATCAGCTTCTAACTCAGACCATTTTGTTAAGAACTTAAAAAACTTTGCTGAAGTTTGAGCACTGGGTGTATTTTCCAGGAAATTTTAAAGAAAGCATGTTTCCCTCAGATTATGGAAGAGCCATGAAGTAACTCCAACTTTTCTCTTTTTCCAGAGAGCGTCATTGTCCTTGCCAGATTTGAAGTTCATTTGCTGTGATCACCGAGGCTGCTTAGTGTCTCTGAAGATCCTCTTAGTCTTCCTGAATATTGACTTTCTACTGTGTTAAGTAAAACTTATTTCTGTGAGAATGAGTAACAGTTCAGGCAAGTTCAACCTTGCCGTAATTCTCAAAATATTTTTCCTCCTGTGCTAAGATTAGGTGCTCTAAAATAATTTTTATCTCACCCTTTTTAGAACACTAAAATATACATTTTGGGGCTCAGAATGGCATACAAGGTGATTAGGTTCACTTACTAGATACCATTTTTACCTTCAGTGACATTATGGACAACAAGTAGAAAACCTATCAATATCCCTGAACCTAAAATGGAGTCCTCATATTATTGCTCCTAATTGCATTAATTAGTCTCCCCTGATACCAAGGGCTTGCCTGCTATAACAGGTCAGATTAAAGATGGAAGGAAAAGTGAAGCTGGTCACAAAGGAGATTAATGATAGAAGCAACATTCCTGACTTCCACTCTGATAATATGGGCACTGGAGCTTTTCTTGCCTTGCAAGGCCAAAAGCCTATACTTACGATAGCTCCTACTTTAGTGATGCAAAAGTTTCACTCAGGCTTGATATAACCTTCTGGGGTTAATAATGAAAACAAAGGTACAAATTAATCAGGAAAATGGAGCTTCAAACTGTCTAAGGATCACCTGTGGCTGCTGCTGCATTTCTCTACCCTGTATGCCCATTCAAGTCATCCTGGTTAGTTAGGTGGCAGAATCAGGTCCAGGAACATTTAGCCTTATGCCAGACAATAATTGATTTCCTGAGTATGTGTCAACTCTCTAACCAGATGCACTTTAAAATAGAGCTGTCCCTTATCCTACAAAAAAGGTGGGAGTTTTTTTATTATTATTTCTTTTCCTTTTCTTATGTGAATAAAAAAAAAATAATTGAAAACCACTTACCTGGTCAACATTATTTCATAGGGTGCTGAAGTATAAATCAGACACAGTGCGACCTTCATCGAAATTTCAGATTTATTTACAGTGGTTTGCACTGATTGCTTTATCTACAAGGAGCTCAGTTTCCCCTTGGTGACTCATAAGTAATGTGGTCCACGCAAACCCGTGTAAATAGATCCAATATTTCAAGGAAGGTCATGCTATATACTCTCTTTGTTTCTCAAGAATAGATGATGGCTTACTGCAGGGCTGATACGACATTTATCTTCATGAGCGAGGAGGTTGATTGTGTGGCCCAAAGGGCAGTAGTCATGGCTGGTGGGCACCCAATGGGAATGAAACACACCCCATAAAACTCTCTCTATTTTTGTGTCTATGTGATGAAAGCTCCTTATTCACCAGATAGTCTGCAGAATACTCTAAATGGTAAAGAACAGTTTTCTTTCAACAGGAGCAAGAGAAAAGAAATAAATCCTTATACATTCAGGATTGAGAAGACCTTAACCTTCTGTGGGAAAACAGGAAAGTTCTCTCATGAGAGAAATGTCTTGAACCTTCTTCTGATGCCTTCTCGGTCCCTGCCAGGTGACATACTGAATAAGATTGACCACTGACTTCATGCAGTCCAGCACTGCCTGTATCTCTTCTCCTCTGCAGACAAATTCTGATCTACAATTTTGGTATATTACCTGGAAAAGTCCAGCTGCACTAAATGGAGATGGTACTATGCTCTTGGGCTTTTATTTTCAGTTTCATGTCTGTTTTTGTGATTTATTTCAAAGTCTTACCTTCTCAAACAGCAAGCCATCATGAGGCACGGCTTACCATTACATAGCACCAACATGTGAAGAGTTTCCAGCTCAGTGTCACAAAACCCACTGGCTTAAAACATGGCCCAGAGCATATTCTCAGAAAGAACATCCAATCAGGTGATAAGCATGAGCATCTGCTATCTTCTGCTGCATTTTTTTTATCATAATGTCATGATTTTATCCAGCATATCTAGACAGTGTCATATTTAATCATTATATGATATCATATTTATAGATATATTTCCATTGGCAGTAAAAATGTCCTTATCTCTTAGTTTTGTTATGCACTTTAAAAATTTGAATTATTTTTCTTGATATTGTAATCTAGGACTCTGAAAATCAAGGTTGAATTCACTATTTTGCAGGATATTTTCCAGGTGAATTTTGTGGAACTCTTTAAATTAACTGAAGAGAGCACTTTCAGGTGATTGGTACCCACAGCTATTTCTCAATACCTCAGTTTCTCACTTAAAAAATATGGTAATGTTATTTTCTTTGCCTGTTTCTATTCCTATTTATATCTTAGCAGTGCCTATTGCTTCATCTGTGTTGATCCTACTGTAAGTGCAGCTAGTAATAAAAATATCTCCCAACCAAAAGAGGGATTTTGGAAATGAGAAATACCACACAGAAACAAGAATATGAATTTTCATCCTGTTAACAATTTAATCACTGTAAATAAAAGATTATCATAATATTCTCAAGCCTGTCCGAGAATACTTTTAGGACTACATCTGTGAAAGAAATAAGACGCATAATGCCGTTGGCCCACCATATTTTAATCAATCCCCACTCCACGTGTTTTCCAATCACTGTAACTGTGTAACTGCCTGCAGCACAGACTGGTAGTGTATGAATTTTTTGTCATTTGGTCCATGTTTATTTTTAAGATAGATGGGGAAGAAAAAATGAAAAGCCACACAAGGCAATAATTCCTCTGTTCAGAAACCCCAGCCAGGTCTGACAGCTGGTGAGGAGAAAGGTCAGCTCCTGCTGACTTTTGCAGTGTACAGGAGAGAGACATGGAGAGCATGAAGATCAGAAGGTGAGCACAGTGCCCTCATAGACAAAATAGATGACTTTAAGGTAAGGGAACATAGAAGGATTATTTAATAAAAAAATATCCCTCAAAAACCCGAAGACTGCTGTTCAGGAACAACCTTACTGATCATAGAAAGGTTAACTACTACAAGAGGAGTTGCCAAAGTAGGCAGGTAGTCATTAGAGTATTTCTAAAGATTGAGAATGTGATATGTGGGACTGTGATAGCAGACTGTGAGGCAGTTGGGACTGGCCTTGCACACACAGCATCTCCTGGGAACTCCTCCTTAATATCAGCAGGGCGGTTGCATCTTATTTGGATTTCCCTTGAAAAGTAATTGGAGCTCTATGAATCTTGCAAATTGTTCTCTGTGATTGGTCCTTCAAAAGTTTGGTGAATTCTCTGCAGCACCATTCGGCATTTCATGCAGTTTGTTGTCTGAAAAACAAAACAAAACAAAACAAAAATTTGAGTTTCATGGGTGTAGGCATTTGCAGTATTTTTTTTAAGTGGGTGTGTGACTTTTCTAGTTTTCTGTGCAGACAAAGCCTCATCTATAGCCAGGATTCTGTAAATGACCTGTTACAGAATTTCTGAAGTGCCTGGTTCTGACTCCTGTTAAAGAAGGGATGCTGGGGCAGTCAGCATATGAGTCCAGCAGGTGAGATTTTGCCTGTAAGAGTAACTACACAAATAATGATGCTTTGCAAGTCAATAAGTCAATATCCATTGGCAAGACTAGTCAGCATGGCAATGTGCTAAAATAAACACAGGTTGTTCTCAGGGAAGATTGGTCACATACTCATAATGAGTGTGGAAGGTCCTGGGGACAGAAACCCTAACCACAGCTCAAGGGCCAGTGCTGGCTGGCATCCTCATCATCCTACCCACTGGCCTCAGCACAAACCTCAGGCTGACGCAGTTTCATAGCAGCTTTTCCATGCTGTGACCCTGTGCTGGACCCACCAGACTGTGCTGGGCTTTGAGGTCATGGGGATGGACAGAGGCTGTGACAGCTCACCTCACTTGGGTATCAGGGGATGATTGACAGGGATGCTCTGGAAAGTCACACTAAATGCCATCCTGCCTGTCCACTTCCCAGCACATCCAGCTCACCTTTCACCTGGTTATTGCAATGGGACATGGTTGCCTTTGCTGGAAAAAGAACAAAATTTAAAGTGAGAGAGCTGGGCTTGTGACAAGCCCTGTTGTGGCTGCGTCCAGTCTGCATTCTGCATCTGCTGGGCAGTGTCCAGTCCCTGCTCTTGAACAGCAGTAGGGTTGTGCACAGGAGATGCATCCTAAGACATTCAGGGGGACAGTCTGGTGACAAAGTGGGTACATTGGTGCTTTAGCTGCCTCCTGCAAGCAGAGCTTTGCAAGCCTTTAGAGAAGCATTATGGCACCAGACAGTTTTATCTGGTATGGAGACTGGAGTTGATATCACAGGAATGTGAGGCAAGCAAAAGACAGTTTTGACTCAGTCCATCATGGATGCTGTGACTGAAGCAAACCTCTCTAGCACACTAGAGCAGATGGAAAAGAGTGCAGATGAGAAAGCTGGGGCTGTTCAGCCTGGAGAGTAGAAAACTCAAGGGAGACCTTACAGCCCCTTCCAGTGCTGAAGGAGGCTCCAAGATACATGGAGAGGGAGTTTTGATAAGGGTCCTCCGTAACAGGACACAATAGAACAGCTTCAAACTGAAAAAGGACAGGGAGAAATGGAATATTGAGGAGAAATTCTTGCCTGTGAAGGCAATGAGGCCCTGGCTCAGGTTGCCCAGGGAAGCTGTGGCTGCCCCATCCCTGAGAGTGTGCAAGGTTGGATGGGGCTTGGAGCAACCTGGGATAGTGGAAGGTGTCCCCACCCATGGCAGAGGAGATTGAAACTGGATGATCATTAAGGTCCCTTCCAACCCAAACCATTCTATGAAAAAACCTATATAATGTAACAAAGAACACAAGCATAAAACCCACCCAAAAAGCTCTCAGCAAAACCGAAGAAAACTGGATGGACAAGCAGAGCACAGAAAAGGCTGAGGAGCACAGACATCATGGGTGTGCTGAGCAGCAGAGAGCTGCATGCAGGAAAGGAGTGTCTGGTGATACACAGATGCTTCCCTGCCTGCAGAGTGTTCAGCAGCAGGCGGGTTAATTTAGTGGTGTTCCACTCAGAGTATATCCAAATGTTCCACTGGTTGCTCTTGAGTTACTCTGTGTCTCAGGTGTACTCTTCAAGTGTTTTAAAAGGGGCAATGATTTTTTTTTTTTTTTTCCCCCTGGTAGCAAGTACATCCAGGCAGATATAATTTTAATATAAAGGGGAAGTTTACTAGAATAGAATTTAAGAATATTAAAAAGGGATTTGGTTCTGAGAGAAATATTAGCAGTAAAGGCAAGGATAAGGATTTTGGAGAAATTTAATTAAAATTTAATCTTCTTTCTAATTAAATTTTCTTTTAATTAAACTTAAAATTAAATTTGCTTTGTTTAATTGGTGGAATTTAAAAAGTATTACCTCAGAATGTCAATCATTTTTTTCACACTATAAAAAATAGTTTATCCTGGTTTGTCTAGTTTAAAGGATGAGATTTCACATGGACTGGGAAAAAATAGTAATAAAAACATAACATTTAAATGTAAATCAATTTACTTCTCAGTTATCTTCCACCTCATTTCCTTCTTCCCCTCTCCCATTCCAGCATGCTGTAAATGAGGGCAAAATGTTTTTCCCTCTCAGGAGCCTGTCTGTGTCAGCAGGGAATGCCCTAACCCTTTTGACATCTGGGCCACTCACTTTTTGGGCCATGAAAGTGCTTTTCTGTGCTTGATGCCATTAATTTTCCTGCTTTGCCAGTTATAATTTCTCTTTTTTCTGATTGTTTGCCCCCTCTTTTTTTTTTTTTTTTTTCTGTTGAGAGTATGTCTTGGGGATGTGAAAAGAAACAAACAGAAATCTGTTCCCAGGTAGCAATGCCTCAGGATGGCTCTGCACCAGCATCACTCAGTGCTGCCCTGATGCACTGCACCTTCCATTTGCCTCTTAAGCCCTCCCCACCACCTTTCTGTCCCTCCCTGTTCTCCAAAATGCCAGAGCATGCCTCATTTTACCTTAAATTCTGCTTCTCCTGCTATACCCTTTGAACACCTCTGTGCTGGCTTACAACTCCTCCCCTCTGCTGAAAGCCACCCGGCCAAAGCCATTAGTGACCTCCTGGCCTGAGCTAAACCAAAAAGTGATTTTTCTGGTCTCAATTCTCTTGATCTCTCTTGCTTTCTTCATCTAAGTAGTCCTCCCCTGCTTCCCTTTTACTGATGTGGATGATTCTCATTGTAGATCAATATGTACCTTTGGCTCTTGCAGCTAATTCTTCTGCTTACAGACTGGCACTTTGCAGGCTCTTTTCACCTCCTCATCTCTTCTGTTGGCCTCATTCAAGTGACAACTCCCACCATGCCTGATTTTTGCTGTTCCCTTCTGCCTTCCAGGCCACTCTCCATCTGTCCATCTCCATTCCCTTGTTTCTTCATATACTGTTTTTTTTTTGCGGTTTTGTTGTTGTTGCTTTTGGGGATTATTTTTAAACTCTTCTCTCTTCCGCATCCTTGTGTTACATGTGTATGCCATTACTGCAGTCAAAGGCAATGGTATCCAGCTAATGTTCAGGTCATGAACCCAGTGAACCAGAGGTGATCAAACTGAGAGGTCACTCCCAGCCTACTCCTCTCTAAACATGCAAAGATGCAGCCTTCAATTTCTCTACAAAGAAGCTTTGGAACCTCAGTAATAGCTTTTTGCCAACCTTCTTAGCTTGAGAGACTCTTGAAATAATCTCTGCCCTAAGAAGGAGAATTATACTTTGCACTTCATTCCATTGAACCCAGCTTTTCCTCAGCGTCAATGTTGTCCTGGGTACAAACAGAAGCAGTTTTGAAGAAGCTGAAGCTGAGCCCTTGGAAAAGTTATGGTAGACAAGGAATGAAGGAAGCAAGGACCAGAAACCGAAATGTTGCTGGTAAACTAATGGTTGCTCCTTTTTGTGCTTTGCTTCTTGTGCTTTGAATGGCTGATACCATGGAAATATGAACCAAAGTAAGCTGAGTGGGATGTCACAGTAATCAAGATGGGAGACCAGGGAACTGGAGAGTGTCTGAGCCTGAATTTGCCAAGTCAATTGATAAAAAACACCCAGTTTTCTCCATAATAACATAATCAGTCTCCTCTCTAAATAGCTCAGGTGCTGAAATTGCCTTCTGTGCTTGAATTTATAATAATAAGAAAAAATAAAAACCTCAAGCAAAGGGATTAAGCAAGAATGGGCTGTGTGTATGTGCTCTATGCAAATTGGCAACACTTCTGGATTCATAATTCATTGCAAGTGGTTGAAGTTAAATAGATTTTTATTTTTATTCCCCAAGAATTGCTCACATAAGCAGGAGCTATCTCATTCGAACCTTTTCCCCCTCTTGTTTTATTTAAGTTGAGAAAGAAAGTAAACAGATGACTGTAGCAGCTCCTCATCTCAGGTTGTACGAGTTGCTGTAATACCCTGTTCAGATAAATCCTTTTGTTCTCTGTCTCAAAGCAGAGCTGGGGCTGGGGACCTGAGGACAGAGTGTAGAAGAAGGGGACATCCCCCCAAATTATGTTGGTTTGAAAGATAGTGAAGGGGAAGTTAAGAGAGAATGGAGTTTAAGATCCTTGTCATACTTACTGTACTTTCTATTTGAGACCTAACATTATTTCTTTATTAAGCAAAACCATAAAAGCAGAGCAGCCCATGAGGCCATGCAGAAGCATATTTAGGGAACAAAAGTACAACCTTAGTAGGAACATTATGTATAACAGGGCTTGAGAGCAAGAAAGAAAAAAAAAGAATTCAAACACTTTTATCTTGATGACCCTTAAATGAAAGAACAAGGAAAACAGTATGATCAGCTAGCAAAACACTGTGAAGATAAGAGCCCTTTGTCAGCACAGAGGGCCTGATTCTCCCTTCCTTTGTCATTTGCATCTGTGCAAGGAGAATGACAAATTGCAGGAAAGATGCCACAAATCAGATCAGTTTAAACCAGTTCCTAGCTTTGCACATGTTGTTTTAATGACAGTACAAGGTGAACAGACTTGTCTCAGCCCCATCAGGCGATCAGTTGATCTGGAACCTGAGCTGTGGTTGTATTAAGTATCAAAATATAAATTTTCATGTTCTCAGAATAGAAACAAAAATACCGTACTGCAATAAATTGATAAAGGGAATATTGAAATATCATGAGATACTTTAGTAAATATTTCCTTAAAACTACCTAATTAATTTTCAGACTTCTGCTTCCTTTTTGGCATCTTAGGATACTAAGGTATTTCTACTATGAGTTGTTTTCTTTTTTACACAAGTTCAGTTTTATCCCAATTATCCACCAAGTAAAAACAGAAAAAAACAAAAAGCCCCCCAAAGCCCTTTATAGTATTTCTACAAGACTAATATAAAGCAGATGTATCCTGCTGAGTTCACAGTATGTTTTAAACAAAATGACCCCAGTGTTGTGCTGGATCTTACAAATGCTGATATATATGAATATGAATACCTTTCCATGGAGGAGCATTCTCAGGAGTATCCAATGGGTCAATCTTTCCCTGTTTGAAATGGTAATCATATACATGGCGTTGTTTTTCAGTTGCATTTAGATCTTTTTTAAGTGTTTATTTTTGCAACACATTGTCCTATATTTTTGATATTTTTTTCCTGTACATTTCTCAAGGCAACTAAAAATAATACTCACCAATGTTTAACTCTTGTATAGCTTTGACTGGTAAAATCCCCAGAAATATGAGTGTGCATTGGCTGCTGCCTTGTTGGAGCTTTCCAGATATAAATCATCAGATGTCTATAAGGCATGCAGGAACATCTGCCCAATTTTTTAAAGGACTGTATGTTCTGATTCTAAGAATCATAGGGACTGTCCTTCCTTCCTTCCTTCCTTCCTTCCTTCCTTCCTTCCTTCCTTCCTTCCTTCCTTCCTTCCTTCTTCCTACATGGGTATGTGTCCCTGCCCATGGGAAGGGTCTTGGAACTGGATGTTCCCTAAGGTCCCTTCCAACCCAAGCCATTCTATGATTCTGTGATTCTATGAAAAAAGTACTGCCTATATTTTACTATATTATATTGACAATATTACCCTGTATTGGTCTGACTTTAGGTATGTATTTAGGATATTTAATCCTCTCAGATTTATAAAAAGGCAGTATTGACTTTGTGCCCCATCTCAGGAGGCAGAAATTAGGGCAAGCTTACTCATGTCCATAGCTTTCAAACTCTCAGCCACACTCAACACAATTTGTACACAGTGAATACATTGAGTTTACAATACCGGTGCTTAAACCAATTATCTCTTCTAATTTATCTCTTTTTCTTATTAAAAGAAAGTATTTGTCCTACATAATATCAGCTATCAGTCTCTTGCTGTAAACCAGATTGGCAATAGAAAGAAAAAAACCTCGGACTTTTCTCTATATCTCATTTTCTTTGAAAAAGGGGTCTAAGTCACCAAGTTATTTTGAGCATTTTCAGGAATATTACTTGTTCTCTTGCTGATCTATATCTATACCCCTATCAGCTGGGATAGAAGGAAGGTTAGAAATTTAATTTTACATATTCCAGTTTTTTGCTTTGACTGCAAACTGAAATGCCCCCTTCCATCCTGGCAGAGTACACTGAGGTGGGGTTTTTACAGCGGCCTTTAATAGAGTTTCAGGAAGCAAGGATGGAAAAGACCTATGAGGTCATCTAGTCCAGTTCATAGCCAGAGCGATAACTCAGGCTGTTCTCACCAACAGAGGTAATGGTACTCGGTGGCAAGTCAGACATAAATTCTGAGCCAAAGATCCCTAATTTTTGCATGAGATTCAAGAAGATGAAAACTCTGAAGAAGCTTCAGTTATTTTTGATAGCAGTTTTTATTACATAATTTATATAAACATGAATAAGGCAGTATAAAAGTGACTGAGTATTTAACTATATTTACTTATTAAGTATAAGAAGGTTTGTTTTTTTTGTTTTATTTAAATTACTGGTCCTGTGTGTGGATTATGAGGGACACAGATAGAGAAGTTGCTATTTTCTACGGGATCATGACACTTTGAGTGGTATGACAGGAAGGAGAGGGTTCAGTGCTCATATCAGTGTTTGTCAAATATTCTGAAAGAGAAAAACGTTAACACTTATATTTCTGATGTTACTAGCTTTTTGAACTGTCATCATGGATGTGCCCAGTTCTCACCTGCTGAAGCTGATGTATGAGATTGTTGAAAATTCAGGCAGCTGTTACTACATCTGATCCCACATGTTTTTCATATCAGGTTTTTGTGTGACTGTTTCTTACCCCCGGTTATGAGCTCTGAAACATTTTCTGTGTTTTTGGGTTTTTTTGTAAAAACAGACTGTAGATAGCAGAGGACAACTTTGCAGCATGTGGCAGGCTCTCAGCACTCCCTGGAGAGTTTTCAAAGACCTTCTGGATCTCCAGGCATACTGATCTATCCACCAAATCACATATCTTAGCTGTCCCACAGGAGATGGATATATATTGTTAAATTCTTTTCCCTCATATATGTGCAAGACATGAATCACCCAACCCAGACAAGAGACAACCCAGCTCTTTCCAAGGGAAGCAGTGGAAGGGAGGGAAGAAGAGGGAGATGTTCCCTCTTGCCCACCCCTGGGGAGGAGGACAGAAGATGGTATGGTGGTGTTGCCATGCTTGGCTGGTGTCCCTGTCACGGCACCAATGTTCCCGCGCCAGGCTGTTCAGGGCTGTGTGGGTGTGCTGTGCTCTTGCTTTTCCTGGAAATTTCACATTTGTTGAAATGAGCATGCATATTTAAAAAAAGGTGTGCGTGGGAGCTGATGAATCACATCTTCTGTCAAAGACTCCAGACACCCAACTGAAACATTGCTGTGTGTCTGGAGCTCTTTACTCATCTTTGTTCTTGTGTGGGCTTTAATTTCTCATAGAATTTTCTTTAGTGTCATACAAAGTTTCCTTTTAGCAACTGCTTTCCCAGCTCTTTTCCTTTCACCCACTCAGCAATGCTCCTCAACCTACCTGTCCAGAAGCACTTCCTAATGTTCATCATCTCTACTTTATTTGATATCCCAGCTACTCATTTAGTGGTTCTTCCATAGAAATGCTACAATTAGAGCCTTATTCAAAGCTCTGCTCGGTGACACAATATTACTGATTCACAAGTGTGCATCCCTGGAGCTTGTGAGGTGACTAGTGCCTGCTCTCCCTGGCTGCACCTGCTGCGCTGGGAAGGATACAGGGAAGGAGAGAGAGCATGAACCAAGCAGAGACCAGTTAAGTCTAACATTATCCTTGTCTCTGACTCACAGACAGAGGTTGACCCAAAACTTAGGAGTCCTAAGTTGTTTTTGTCCTGACAGCAACAGGTAGTACCATGGAGGGAGGGTAAAGTGGATCCTATTTTTCCTTGGTTCAGATTTGGGTTTGTCATATCTCTTTACAATTTCCTGAAATGAGTTGGGGAGGGTGGTCTTTTTTTCCAGGTGCAAAGAAGAAAAGGAAATGGCCTCAAGTTGTTCCAGGGAGCTTTAAATTGCATATTAGGAAAAAAAAATTCTTAATGGAACAGGCAGCCCAGGAAAGTAGTGAAACCACCATTCATACTAGTGTTCCAAAAATGTGTATTTGTGGTGATTAGGGACTCGGTTTATTGGTGCATATGGCATGGTTGGAATCAATGCTCTTAGAGAACTTTTCCAACCTTAAAGATTCTATGACTATAACTCATGGCCTTGTCAACCAAGAACATCATCAAATCTTGCCAGNCAGTTAAGTCTAACATTATCCTTGTCTCTGACTCACAGACAGAGGTTGACCCAAAACTTAGGAGTCCTAAGTTGTTTTTGTCCTGACAGCAACAGGTAGTACCATGGAGGGAGGGTAAAGTGGATCCTATTTTTCCTTGGTTCAGATTTGGGTTTGTCATATCTCTTTACAATTTCCTGAAATGAGTTGGGGAGGGTGGTCTTTTTTTCCAGGTGCAAAGAAGAAAAGGAAATGGCCTCAAGTTGTTCCAGGGAGCTTTAAATTGCATATTAGGAAAAAAAAATTCTTAATGGAACAGGCAGCCCAGGAAAGTAGTGAAACCACCATTCATACTAGTGTTCCAAAAATGTGTATTTGTGGTGATTAGGGACTCGGTTTATTGGTGCATATGGCATGGTTGGAATCAATGCTCTTAGAGAACTTTTCCAACCTTAAAGATTCTATGACTATAACTCATGGCCTTGTCAACCAAGAACATCATCAAATCTTGCCAGGGAAAGGAAGTTTCCAAAACACTAAATGACTGGCCAGTGATGTAGTGAAAACCTATTTTGAAAACAATATAAACCCCTCACAGCCCAGGGTGAGTGAGAGACGCTTGTCAACATTTTCCCCTGGAGTTGCAGTAGGATGGTCATGAGCAAGGGCTGATGTTGGAGCCCTGTAACAAGGTGAGGGCTCAGATGGGTGCTGGACAGGTCTCTCTTGGGTCACAGGCACAGCACTGAGGCTTTGTGTCTCACAACCCTGGAAAGGCTGGGATCACTCATTAAAAGGTACAAGTCAGTCACATGAGCACATTAATTTGCCAATGTTTCTATTACTACATTAAGCAGTATTGGGTAACACAGCTTTATGGATTAATTGTAACAAAAATTTTCTAGTGCATTTTCATCTCAGGCAAGCAGACACTCCCACAAACTATGTCTGAACTTCTTTTAGGTGCTAGTTTTTGGCCAGGGGTCCTTCCCAAGGGGCAGTCAGGATGCACCCACCCACTGCATGGCAATGGAGGGTTCAATACTGATGTGAGCTGTTGCATACCAGCTGGCTTTGGTGTCATGCTATGGGCTAAGGCACATTTAATTTAATAGCATGGACAAAGTCACAAAATCAGCTTTTCAGCAGCCTAATCAGTTTGGACAGAGGGCTGCTCTAGCATGGCTGTATTGACTCTGGTTCAGAAGATGGCTCAATTGGTCCTGTCTCAGATCTCTGCTCAGGCTCCAGTGCTGTGCAGACACAGCTTTGTAGATCCTGCCTTCCATTTCCAGAACTAAACTCAAAAGTCAATGGTAATTTTCTTCAAAGGGTTGGGATGCGACCTTTACCTTATGCCTTTGGACTGTTTATTAAATTCTTGAATTTTTTCTTACAAATTGTGGATGCCACTTAAAGGTGAGACACAAATTTGGTTTGCAGTCCCAGGGACATCAAATACCAGCCCTACTGAGGGGGAGTGAGATGTTTTTCATAGTCACTCATAAGACAGAATCTATTTCCCTGTACCTACAGACTAAGTGCTGTTTTAACAGCTTTGACTTTTGGAGCAAAAACTTAGTGAGTTGTAATTAAAGCTGGTCATTTGTTTTTAATTAAATCATTTTCCAAGGCAAAAAATAATAGTATATGCAGCTTTGCCCAAATCAAATCTTGTTGTGAAAATGTGCTGATTTCAGTGACATTTTTTATGGGAGTAAGTCCAAATGAATCATTTCAATCTTCTCCTTGCATTTTGATAATGTCAGAATGTTTCATTGCAAGAATATTGAAACATTTCATTTTAGCAATGCAGTAGGAAAGAGCTGTGGAGTGCCAAGTAATCTTGTGTTCAGGATTTGTAAAGCAGAGATTTTTAAGTGACAAAAGATGGTGGGGCCCAAACTTGTTCCTATAAAGGCTGCTAAAGCATGATTTCCCGTGTGTTACATATATGGTGTCCTTTGATATGTCTTGAGGAAGCTGCAAGGAAGGAATGCAGGAGAATTACTGGAAGCCTGGAATTCACAATGAGAATTGAATTTTTATTTAAAGAAAAATAATGAAAGTCTAAATGAAAAAACCCCAACCAAATGAAAAAGAAAATAAAACCAGAAAGAAACCAAACCCAAAACAACACAAACCTCCCCCCCCATAAAACCCCCAAACAACAGCAGAAAAAAACAAGAAAACCAAAACCAAAAAAAAACCCCAAAAACCCCCAACCAACCAACAAAAAACACCCACAAAAACAAAACCAAAACAACAAAAACAAAAAACACACCCCCAAACAAACAAACAAAAAAACCACCCCAAAAACCCAAGAAGCAACCAAAAATTCAGAGAACAAACAACTAACTAAATTTTCACTTTGCAAAGGTTTCTCCTTGTGTATCTATGCTGGGGAGATTTTTTTCTTGTTTAGGGTATTTTTTTAATGCTGTTTTTTTTTGCTTTTTTAATAGAACCAAATTGAACCATTTATTTCAGAAGATAGGAAGCTACTGAGAAGTCACCACTGACCTCCAACTTTGTGTTTTACCTGGATTCACTTTCCTGCTCAATCAAGCTTGTCTGGCCTCTTTGGTGATCCTCCCTGCCCAGCTCTGCCAGGAGGCTTGATACTGTGTAAATCCCTACAGGTGTTTTCTATTCTGCCATCAGTGAATGTTACCTTCTTGTTTGCTGTGGTTTCAGTGGATTTTGTGTAACCAAGATGATTAATAGATGAGCAAGAGTCTTAGAAAAGAGTAGGTAAAGAAAAACAGAAACCAATAGAAATTAATGGAGGTGAGTGACCTAAGTGCAGTCTTAGAAAACTAAGAAAACTATTTAAACTCTGTAATTTAAAAGAGGTTATTCAAGGAGTGTTTTGAATTAACTAATCAATGAACATTAGGAATCTTAAATCACAATTAAATTTCATTATTTGTCAGCATTAACCCAAACGAGCTTGTTTTCTTTTTAGCTGCCATACTTGAAATCATTTGGAATCTAATTGGAAACACTGAAGATAAATTAAATTGCAATATTTACAATGATATAGCAGAGTTTTTTTGAAACAATTTCAAATTAATTTTTCTGACATTTCCTAATGCCCATGAAGTCGGTGGCTTGGGCTATGGTTATGGTCGAACATACCATGTGTTTACGTGTCTGCAAATTATCTCTAAAAAGATTTGTCTTCCCTGGAGAGCCTCCAGTCTGACTGGGCTTATTTCAGCATCTCACATGGCTTTAGTGATCCATGTTTAATTTAGTGCTCCCACAGCTGTATCCCTGGAAGTGTCTAACTAGTGAGTCCAACCCTGTTTAATTCACAGTGATATGAATCCCACAGACCTGTGACTGAAGAGCAAAACTGGCCTTGGTGTTATCCTGGAAGGAGCATCAGGCAAGAAAGTATTCTTTTTCTTGCTGGTTTGTCAAGCCACCTCATCTGCTTGCTCTTTTTTACAAATGTTGACAAAATCAGAGATGAGAAAGTACTGAGCAGGAGGACATCTGGAAAGACGGAAGCAGGCTTTGTGGTTGGCTGAATCAGAAAGGTTTACAATCTCTCCTTGCCCAGTTTCACTGGTGGAGCAGCACACCTAGTTTTGGGTAAGGGGGGATTGAAATATGCATTTCTGTCATAGTTGATTGGTTTGCCTGCTTGATGGGATTGTCCTTTCTGAATTTTCAGTTTATGAATATATAATCCTTTAAGGCATATGTAGTAGGAAATTAATTACTTTTGCTCTTTGGGAGGACATAGTTAACATTTCTTTAGCATTTTAATGCTTTCTTCCATTCTTTTGGTTTTCGTTTCTGTCTATTTAATTTCAACAGTTTTTAATATGAATGGAAAATCTGTTTAAAAAATACCCTTTTTTTTTTTTTAATCTAAATATGAATAACTCTTGGGAAAATTCAGATCTTAATATCACTAATGTCATTGTCCATTTTGACAGTCTACAGAACAGGGAATTTTATGCTCGTAAATTTATTAAGGAAGCTATTACTTACTTATTAAACGCATCATGAATTCTGCTATGAATAACAGTATGCTAATATTCAAATAACTGCTTATATTAGTAACTAATGATCACCTCTAATAGTCCTGCTATATTTGTGTGCAAACCACCTTCCTATTTATGTACCAGCTACATTATGTGTCTGTTATTTGAAGCTTGGATTTAAATACAACACACTTCTAAATAAGCAAATATATTTATTATGCATCCAGGTGCAAGAAGATACAAACTCATTTCACTAAGCTGGGCAGATGGTGTTTCATGTGGAACTGAGCTCTATCATCTGGTAGGAGCTCATGGACTGGGAAAGAGAGTGTGCTATCATGGCTGTACTGCTTGTCCAGGCCAGAGCCTGATCTGCATCAGGCCATTTGAAAAGGGTCAGTGGGCTTAGTTTTCATCTCATTTTCTACGAGAAAGAGAAAAGCTGCAATGTGGATTTATGATGGCGAAGTGGCTGGAGGCTCCCTCTGCCATCAGCATTGTCTTACAATGAGGAGAGACAGATTCACATATGGTGAGAGTCATTCGTATCAGGGCACTGCTTTTCTGCTGGTCCCCACCTCTGGAGATGCAGCTGATTAATGAATAATGAGCAGATGATGATGAAAAGCCAGAGAGGCACCAAACTACTGCAGGGGCGCTGTGGAGAAGCAAGGCTCAGAGAGCAATGGAGAAAGGCAATTATCCATGTTTTCCTTCCTGTTACATTAAAGCTTTTCAACATCTTGAATCACTTAAAATAACACTGATAGAGCTTTTCAAGAATTTTTACAATTGCTATCCTTGTGAATTTCATGAGGAGAGATACAGGTGAGAGAAGAAAGCTCTGTGGTCTTGGAAACTAAATGCTATACATTATCTGTCTACAAGATTGTAGGAAAATAATTTACTAACATCCCTTAACAAAGATGTGATTTTGTCTTCTTTTTCTCTCTCTGAAGTAACAGAAATTGCCTTTGAATTTATGTTAAATCCCCTTATTCTAGATTTGGCTGGGGCAGTGTTAATTTTCTCCTCAGTTCCTGGTACACTGTTCCAGCACTGTGTTTTGGATCTAGTCTGAGAATAATGTTGATTACACTCTGATGTTTTAGCTTCTGCTCAGCAGTGCTCACTCAGTCAAGGACTTTTCAGTGTCCAATGCTCTACCCATGGATAGGTACACATGAAGCCAAGGGTCAGCATGGCCAGGGCCAGGAGAGCTAGACAAAGGGATATTCCATATCACAGAACTAATTCCCAGTATATAAAGTGGGGGAAGTTGGCCAGGAGGGACTGGTCACTGCTTGGGGCTGATCCAGGCATCGGTCAGTGAGTGGTGAGGAATTTTATTGTACATCACTTGTTTCTTTTGGGTTTTATTCCTCTCACTCTCTCCCTGCTTCTCTTCTTCATTATTATTTATTATTTATTGTTATTATTGTTTTTGTTGTTATTGTTACTATTAGTGTTGTTATTATTAATGATATTTTATTTTATGTCAAGAATTAGACTGTTCTTATCTCAATCCATGAGTTTTACCTTTTTCTAATTCTCCTCCACATCCCACTGGGGACATAGGGAAGGGAGCAAGCACGTGTGGTGCTTAGTGGTTGGCTAGGGTTAAACAACAACCCTAACCACTCATTAAATTGAACATTTTATAAAATAGTAATTATTCCTTTAAACATAGTACTACATTTTTATGATTCCTTAAGCATCACATATGTATAAATATATATGTATACCTCTTCAAATTTAGGAAAGGGCCATGTAACTTTGTCCCAGACTACAAATAAATCATTGTAATTGTGTTAAGATGCATTGCCACATCAAGGCAGAGGGTTAGGCCTCCTAGCAAAGCTGCTGCTTTTTGACTTTACCATTTTGAATCATTCAGTTTTGACTTTCAGGTTACACTAAAATACATCTTTGATATGCTAGACAGAATGAGCTGCTTAAATGTCTCACTGCAAGGCATTTCTCTAAACTCTCTAATATTTTTTGCTGGCTCTTCACTGCATCCTTGACAATTTTTCAGTATCTTTTCAAATGTGTTCTGATATCAATCTCACCAGTGCTGTAAACAGAGGTAAAATCATCTCCCAGTCATGCTGATTTTGCATGCTGCCGAATTCCCTGCACCCACCTGTTGTTTCCTATTTTTCTTACCAGTATTAAAGAATGGTTTCATGGATATCTCAATAAATTTTAATGACAGTGATTTGCTACACAGTCATGGGAAAGAGTGCAAAGGCAGAATTTGCATCCAGATTTTCCACTAGACCCAGAGAAACTACAGCACAAAGTGATCAAAGTACAGAGTTTTGGGCCCAATTCCTGCATCACTGGAAATGCTCCAGAGTCTTCCTCCACCCTCCACTGCCATTTCAGAGAGGTACTGCTCTTCTATAGGTCTTGTGTGTATGGTTCTATATGAATGTCCCAGTGCTTCTCAAATGTTATTACCCTTCTTTAATAACTGCACTCGCAATTTGGATTCCCTTTACACTCAGGGAACAGACAGAGGCTTCTCCAAGGCTGGTTTACTCCTCCCTACTATTATTTACTTTCTGCCTGCCATCTGGTAGCCTCACCTGCTACTTCTCAATTCTAGCCTTAGAAAGAAAAATGAAATCTTTCTCTGCTTACCTTTGCCAGGTCATCATCCCTGGTTTTAGGACCAGTAGCATAAATCGCCTCTTTTTTCTTTTTCCTCGGCTGAGCCCCAGTCTTCTTTGCTGTGCTTTAATGTGAGTTGTTTCACAAATTTGATCATTCTTGTCATCCTTGAACATTCCTTGCTATCAAACTAATAATCTCCCTGAAATCTAAACACAACAGTAAATTTCAGAGACCTCTCAGGAAAAAAGCAGTAACAGCAGTGCTATCACTTTTTGAACAGAAGACTCTTATTTCTCCCTTGAAATGCACACAAGTCCTCTTGGCTTCAATCTGTGATCTCAGTACTTAGAGGCGTACAGTCAGATCCTGGAGTGAAAAGCTGCACTTGAAAAGTGTAAAGAAAGCAAAAATTTGAGAATTTCCCATTATGGGTTTTAATCCAGATCCTTAGACATTAATGATGGCATTTCTTTTTGCATCAGGGTTTGTTGGATGAGGCCCAGACTGTGTGTAAAAATGCTGAGCATATCTTTTATTGAACATTTTCTTATTTAATGTGCCATTTTCTGATGTATATTTGATAAACAAATTTGTTACTAGAAGCGTTCTTGTTACCAGTGACTTTTAAACACAAATGCAGATTTATATATGAGTAATTGTGTTTTGAATGTAACTGTGTGCGTAAGTCAGCATTTTGCAAATGTTACAAAAATGTACAAGCCCAAGCAGAAAAAACTACTTGCCCATCTTCTGCTACGTTTGATGTAATGAAAGGTAATTACCTTCTATTCACACATTAAAAGAAAGCACTCATCTTGGATAAGACCATGATTGAAAGTCTGTTGAACTTAATGGAAGTCTTTCAGGTTTTTTTGGTGAAAGGTGTCTCAGGCTTTCGGGAGGAAAGGAAGATTTTGCAGCACTACTAACAGATCTTTCGGGATTAGAAATGACAGATTGTCACCACAGTGTTCAGGTGCTGTAGAAATGTCTCCTCTTCTGAAAGTCTTGCTTCTGGAACTCATCTTCTTGTTGCATTAAGGTAAAGAAAATGCTGTTGACTCAAATCTAGCAGAGCTGAAAATCTAATCTCACATATGTCCTTGCCATATAAGAACATTTGGAAAAGAAATACATGTCCTTAAAATTATATCAATTCACCTTACATGACTAAGAAAGAGACCATTTCTAAAGGATATTGATTAAAATGGAAATACATTCAAATAAATGGATTCTTAGCTTGAAATAACCTTTGCAGTAAGTTAATGGTCTATTTTGAAAGTATGATGGGTGTTCTGAGGGGCACTACTGTATCTTAATTTTATTTCATTGCTATAAAGAGTTTTCTCTGTTTATGAAAATGCTATGCAAAGTGAGATCTATGGATTTCAAAATGAGGAGGAGCAGGAAATTTTGTCTTAAGAAGACATTTGTCTTTCTATTTCTTAATATTCTTTAGTATCATGAAAGACCAGACCCAGAGACTCAAGCAAAGATGAGTTTTCAAAGACGCCATATCAAACACAAAATAAAAATCATTACCTTCCTATGAAAGGTCTTATTTTAAAAGAGTTAGACAAAGAATGGGACCAAGGAAGCAATAAAATTTCTTTTGTAGTGAGAGATGCCAAGAGGTCTTTAATTCCTTTTCTGTATTTATTCAGATAAAGACCTTTATTGGGCAAATCTCAGTTCTACTCTAAATGGACTGTTTTTACAGGAAACAACTTGATAAGCAGAGAAAAGATATTCTTGAACCAGTGACAGAGACAGGGACCTAGATTCTACCGAAACTGTCCAGTAATTTGTTCATCCTTTTCCTGGATCATGCCTCACTTTGCTGCAAAAATCTATACAAGGGCTACGAACTTAACTCACACCTACCAATAGCTCTTTGTTGGAAATAATACAGGTGAGTGAAGTAGAGCATGAAACCAATTGTGAAAAAACATATAAATCCACTGAGTCCTTCTTGATTTCAGAAAACATGTGGGCCTAAAAAGGGCTAAGAAGCTAAATTTGACCATTTTGCAACCCCCAAAATGCTAAAATTGTTATGAACTTTAGGGATAGTCCAGGAAGTGTGGAATCTAAAACACATTCTGATAGATTCCAGGTGCATAGAATGTGTGAAAGCATCAAGCATTTCTGCTTCTGGTTAAACCAGGAGAATCCCTAAATGCTTTACAGACTGTCTGATAAAATACAGATATTGCAATGGTAGAGAACACAAGTAGGGTTTTTTGCCACAACATTGCAAACTACAGAATTTAGAAAAATTGAGAGTTTCACCAGTGAATTTGACGGAAGAGTTTTCTGATGACAGTACTAGAGGCTGCACTGAAACTCCACTTCTAAAGGTCTATATAATCCAGGTCTATCCTGTTGTGCTGCTGCTCTGGGAAACTTCACAAGCAAAGACACACGATACTATAATTTCGACCAGTCATGTCATCCTTTTCTTCATGTGCATGGCATAGGGTTTAGAATGGGATAGTTTTGAATGTCCCTTCCATCCCAAACCATTCTGTGATTTATGATTCTGTGTCAGGGATGTCTTCAGGTACGTAGCCCTAACTGATCCCTTTGCAGGTCCCTTTGCACCCCATCACTTCTCTGTGGTGGCTGCTGTGGGGCAGAAGGTCAGACCTTCCCAACCAGGGATGGACAATGTCCAATAAAATAAGGGGATTATTCTTGGCCCTCCTTTTGTTGCTGATGTATTTATAAAATATTTTTGTTGTCTTTTACAGGAGTAGACAGATTAAATTCTAGCTGGGCTTTGGCCATTCTAATTTTCTCCCTGTACAACCTCATTACATCCTTGTTGTCCTCCTGAGTTGCCTGTCCCTTCTTCCAAAGGTCATAAAATCTCCTGTTTTTTTCCTGAGCTCCAGCCAAAGCTCTGTTCAGCTAGTCTCCTTCCCTGCCTATCTTTTGGTGCATTGGAGTGGCTTGCTCCTCTATCTTTAGAATTTTCTTCTTGAAGATTATCTAGCCTTCCTGGACAGCTTTGCCCATCAGGACTGCCTCCCAAAAAACTCTCTCAGCCAGGTCCTAAAACAGCCAAACGCAGTTCTCCAGAAATCCAAGGGGCAGTTCTGCTGACCTCTCTGCCTACTTCTATGAGAATGGAAAACTCATGGTTGCTGAGCCCAGGACAGCCTTCATCCACCACATCTCTAACCAGCCCTTCTCTCTTCACTGTTGGTGGCTCCAGTGAGGGTCCTCCCCTGGTTGTCCGGATGCCAGGAAGTTCTCCTCCACACACTGTTTGCACTTCCTAGATTATTCCTTTCTTCTATGCTGTGCTGTGATTTAGTGATTGTGAGACTCCTCCCAGCTTCTTATAGAATATTTTGTCTGTCTTCCTCCTGGTTGGGTGGTTTATAACAAGCTCCTACCAGGAGATCTGTCTTGTTGGCCCTCCTCCTGATTCTTACCCAGAGACACACAATCCTATCATCAGCATCATTAAGCTCTAGACAACCAAAACACTTTGTAATATACAGGGCTATTCGACCAGCTTTTTTTCACATCTGGTTTAAAGTTCTTCCAATGAACCCTTATCACCCCTGTGCAAAGAGCCTTTTTCCACTTTGGGACAGTCATAACATGTGTGTCGCCAGCAGGTCTGGTTCTGTGTTAACTAACCACAAATTCTTCTGGTGACACCAGGCTTGAAGCCAGGTGTTGATCTTGAATATACCACTCATGCTCTTGATCCCTTCACTTGCCATCCTAAGGCCCTGAAGTCTCCTGTGATTGCCATTGGTCTTCTTGTTGTAATTTCATTGATGCCCTCCTGGAAAAATAATAGTAAATAATGTCCTGATGGCCCTACCAAAGCAGAAGTTTCTCTTTACATCATTAACCAGGCCAAAGGGAGGCAGCAGCTCCCCAAGGAATAGGCCTGCTCTGCACATTGGGCCTTTTCCCTTCAGAAGGGATCTGCTACTAGAGTGACCTTTTTTTTTTTTTGTGGAACAGTTTTGGTACAGGACACACTGCCTAACTACAGTGACACCTTCATGCTGAGTGAACCATCATAATTTTTGTTTTTTAGTTCCACTGGAAGAACCTCACACCCTCTGGGCCAGAGTGCCTGGGGAAGGGGAATGATCTCTGATGAGACATTCCTGCTGTCACTGGAGCTTGGCAACTGCTAAGGCATACATGTGTACACATATAAATATATATATCAGGAGTGTGTATATCTATCAGGAGTATATCCTCACATTTCTAATTGTGTGCTTCAAAATCTTGCTAACATTTGGTCTAGGGCAGAAAAGATAGGTGCCGCAGTTTTAGCAGATGAGTTCCCTAGAAACGAAAATATTAAAATAATGTTTCATAAGAGACAGGAAGATTCTGAGAAGCAGTGTTGTTAAATTTATGAAATCTCCCATATGAATCCCATCTGAATAAAGTGGCTTGTGGGCAGGCAGATATTAATCATCATGCAAGCTTTTGAAATAAATGCGCTTTTGATGGAAGGTGCTCAAAGGTTTTCACTATACTTCTTTGCAGAAGGTGAAGGAAAAGAATGTACACATATTAAAAAAAAAAGGGAAGGGAAGG
>VXBB01012415.1:0-16659 GCA_013399915.1 Illadopsis cleaveri
TGCTTTCAAACCACTACAGGTATAGAGAGTATTAGAGGAGTTTGTAATTAATAACAGCAGAGATTACCAAATTCAGATAAATAGAACTTTGAGATAAGCTTTGTAAGTACTAACAGCATACAATATAAGCAAAAAGTCTTGTGGTAGGATATAATGACCACATTATCCTAGTCAGCACAGTTGTACTCATCGTTAAAATTTAATTAAGGTTTTCCCTTTGCTTCCTGTGAAGTCTAATTGCCCTATCATAAATAAATAGAAAAGAGAAAGTCCTTTTGTCCAACAAACAAGCTTCCTCTTTACAGCAAAAATATCACATAATAAAGATTTTTCAGGAAGGATTCAGTCTCCAAAAGGTATAATTAAGGTGTTGGAAGGGGAGAGACATCTACTGTAGGCTTAAGAAATTCTGTGCAAGCTCCACATTTTCAGATAACACAAAGGAAAGAATATGAGCATCACAAACAAGAGACACCCTAACTTCCATGACTCTCAGAGAAGAAATGCCCTGACCTAGCACAAAGGAGCTCCACCCTACCCCCTCCTCACTCCCTACCCCTGACTAGACAGCAAAGTGGAATCTCTTTTTTGTTCCCAAATGCCAGCTATGCATCAGGGGGTGGATGCACCTCCTTTACATCCCATCAAACAGCACCCAACTCCTGCTTTAGACATAAAAAGGCATTTTTGGAAGAGATTACCAGGGTTAAGTTTATCATCGTTTTTACCAACATTAAAACAACAGTCAGTTGAGGATGCATTTTTTTCCTTGTCAAATATTACAGTGAAATAAATGCAGTGCACAATGGTTTTCTTTCTCTAAGAATTTCAGTGGATAAACATATTCTTAGTCTACAGTCACTGTATTGCTAGTTTTTTGTACTTTTCCACACTATATCTTTACAATAAAACATTTTTGTCTTACAGTGGCAAACAACACATTTTTTGTTTTGCAGAGAAATAGATTAAGAAATTATGTTGATGCCTTATTGTTATTCCACAGTTGCAGGATTATGCAGTTTCCTACATTCATACTCTTGCAGAACACATAGTGTAGGATAATGAATGTTATGTTAGCAAAAAATGCAGAGATGTCCATCAATAACTGGAATTTTATGTGTTTCAAAATGATTTTTGCCTTTCTTGCTTCCTAAAGCAATCTAATCTCATAAGTGCAGTCTACTTTGGGAGATGCATTAGACCATACAATTATATAATTCATGTAATTAAATAATGTTTATAGTTGAAAGTGGTAGATATAGCCAAAGTTGTATCTCTGAATATGGTGCTGGAGGCTCCAGAAAGAACACATTTTGTACTCTTCTGTGAAATTATTAGAAATTCTCATGGTTCCTTTTAATTAATAATCAATAAAATGCAATCCTTACAAATTACATTTGCATAAAATCCTTAGACATGTCTCCTTGTTTCAAAATTTGTTTAGGATTTACCCTGTGTGTTGTGGTTTCACCCCAGCCAGCAGCCAACCCTAGTCAGCTGCCTGCTCACTGCATCACCAGTGGGACTGGGGAGAAAATTGGGAGGATAAAACCCTGAAAAATTGCAGATTGAGATATTGACAGTTTAACAGGGAAAACAAAGCCATGTACACCAGCAAAGTAAAACAAGGAATTAATTCACTGCCTCCCATGGACAGGCAGCTGTTCTGCCACCTCCAGGAGAGGAGCGCCCCATCATGGGTAATGGGGACTTGGAAAGACAAACCTACCATTCTCCCCCATATTATATATAGATCCCACTGATTTGCATCCCACTGACTACAAATAAGTACATCTTAAATTGCCTGCTGAAATCCCATTAAGTCAGTGGCAAAAAAACAGCACTTACAGTTGGCTTCTTTCATTTCTTTGCTTGTCTTTGGCTATACTTAAACCCATGTTTAAATGTCTGATAGATCTTTGTTTCCCTTGACAGGCAAAGTTTTCTTCCCCCCAGCTGGCTGTCTGATGCATGATAGCAAGACTATTCCAAAGATAAACTCAAATTCAAATTCTGGAAAATCAGGGCATCTGCATTTGGAGTCAGCAATAAGTTGAAAACTGAAGTTTTTCAAGAAAGGGTTCTAAGCATAAGATATATTTTGTCTCAAGTAGAAGACAATGTCTAGAGAGGAAGATGACATGTGTCTTCCTCTGCCTAGCAAACTCTGGTGCTTGCTTTTCTGCTCATAGCTTGATCCTGAGGAAATCACATAGTGTGACGTCACTGAGCATCTTAACTTTTGCGTGTTCTCACCCTTAACAGCTTGAGAAATTCAATAATTAGATGCGTAAATATTTTTGTTTACAAAATATGGAAAATGATTTTAAATGACAGAGACATGGTAAGGACACCTATGTTAATGCCTGTGAAGGGGTATGAGGCCACACAGTGCCATACGTGTGGCATATGATTAGAGGAAAATTAAGCTTTCTTATTTTGAAGTATACCTTTGTAATTTAAGAAATACAAATGATATGCAATACCATCATTACAAATCATCCATCTTTTAACCAAATTACTTTATGCCAAGTTTCAAAAGGTATTTATCAATAAATAGATTTAAAATAAGATTATTTTAAAGGTATTTCAGATATAAAAATATTAGTTGGTCTGCTTAATACAAAGTGATACAGACTAATCACTATCAATCTGACTAATCACACACACATTGCTGTTTTACATACAGTAGTATCAGCTGTGGATAGCCATGAGGATATCAGCTGTGTATCTGTGTGGGTGAACAAATCGAAGATAATGAGATCAGTTTGGCACAGAATAATGTTGCAATGCATATATTTGAACATCCACTGAGTCTAGTCTGACTAGCCTTTCCCTACTATTTGGAAGGCTCTTGATTAAATTCATTGGGTTTTAGAAATTTAGAACTCATTATTTTTATAGACATTAAGCAGGGTAAAAATATTAGACATGCTAAGCCACTGCTAGTTTCCAAGATATTTCTCCAAGATAGACTCAAAATATTATTTTTTTCTACAGCATTTTTCCCCACTGCTATATGTTTCAGAATAATCTGTTTTTCAGGTAAGCTAAATACAAGAAACTACATGAGTTTGTAGAGCTGTAAAAACAAGCATTTCAAGCTGCCTGAAATGTGAAAACATTGAGCTACATGACTGGATACAATAAAAAGTATAAAGGAGATAATCAGAGATGAGAACTCCCATATGAATACATCTTGAGTAGACTGAGAACCAAAATTTGTTATCACGAAAGAGGAATGACTGAATGCAAAATGTAACAAAAGCCTCTGAAATGCTGAATGACACAGAGGTTGTGGGTATGAAGTGAAGATTCATGTTTAACACAACATAAGAATTAACAACCACACAAACAAAACTATCAGGCTTAAAGCTGAATAAGGTGTGAGGAACAGTGGAACTTACTGGTACTACTTATCTTAAATGACAAAAATATTAATGTGTGCCATATGAAAATGGAACAATTAGATACATTCCCTCTTGGAAGAGGGTTTTACCAGAAAACCCATGCAGAATGAAGGATTATGTACAGTGGTCCATGTCCATCCATCAGCAAGCTGATAACAAATACATGGAGGAAGAGCTGTGGTGGCTTTGATTCTCATACTTCTTCCCATAGCAGGTGTAACAGACTATGCTCAGTAACAGAACACAGAACTCAAGAGAGCCTGATGGCACTATTGTATTCTTATAATTAAAGTCTCTGATATATTAATTTCTCAGACAATGTATGAAAAGACTTTTGACAATAAAGCTAGGAATTCTGGTTCTACAGACAAGTTAAGGTCTGTAGAAACATCTACAAATATGAATTTTTTAATAGCATCAGAAGATCTTGTACATTTCTGGCTAAATATACAAGTAGCTAAGTCATTGAACATGACTTTTCAGTTTATTTTTGCATCTTCTTCTGAACACTGTGTTTTACACTTTCCACATTCTTCTGAGATCCTTTCAGTTCTTATACGTGAGTATTTTGTTCCAGAGCAGCTATTGAAAACAAACGACAAAAACCCATCCACATCTCTCTTTTGCCACAGAATGTTTTTGTATTAGTTGTGCAGGCATGCAAGTCCAGGAGGACGGAGCTGAAAAGGAGAGATCCCTGACTGGTATGAACTGAAAGTACAAAGAAGCCTTTCAATTTAATTTAGTGAAGATACATATTTAACCTTGAATACAGTTTCCAAAAGTAATTCTTAGGGAGTGGTGTGGCTTATCTTTTGTTTCTTTGCAGAGTTTCTCATACAATGATAGTTTGTATCATAGTTTGAATACAAGCTGTTTGCAGTCTCTAATAAAAAAGATAAAACACAGTACAATAATTATATTGGTCATTCATTGTGTCATGAAACCCATCATATCTTCAAAAAAGATAGATGTTAATGCTTGGTAATCTATACCAGCTAAATACGTAGCTTGTTAAAAAGCATGGATATCAGTACCAAGGTTTTAAAATTACATTTTCTAATCCCAGCTACACCTGCAAGAGTAATTTTACTTTTCTGAATTCAAATATGTGTGCAAGTTTGTATGTGAAGTCATATTACATCTTACTTGAATGTGCTGTAAATTTTACAGCCCTTCATAAAAAAAAATCCTGTTTACTTGAAATGACTGTGGGCCTACCTTGTAAACAGATTGTACAAGCCAGTTAAGAGTAACATGAGAGTGGGATGAAAAATAAAGACAAAAAGCCATCACCACCAACAACAAAAGGAGGAAAATTAACTAAAATGTCCCTTCCAAGTCCCTGCTTATATGGGCTGATCTGTGGAATAATAAAATGACTCTATAGAAATAAAAGTTAGAAATCAAGAGTTGTTGATTACCGTATGTTAGAAGTCTTATATGCATATAAATCAAGAACATCTGGACAAAAATGATTTAGAAAAGTACAATCTATTCGATGAAAAATATAGATGTTAAGTGTGAAAATTTTTCAGAGATTAAGGACCCTTCTCTCTAAGGGTCACCAAAGAAAGAAGAGGAAAGTGTTTCACATAAAAATGAAGCCACCAGGTCTGTCAGGCAGCCACTAGGAAGCTGAAAGAACCTGCAGAGATGACTGGCTAAAATAATTTCTCATTTGTTAAGCAGCTTGCAGAAAGCCTGAATTTAAGAAACATTGCAACAATAGGGACATGTGAGGACTGGTGCAGTATTGACAATACAGGTAGATCATCATGTGAAAGATTCACCTTTGGATATTGTTAGATTGTTTACCCTGGAATGTGAACTGCTGTGTGATAGCATCCATACAGTTAGTTCAGGCGCTATGAAAATAGTGAGCAAGCTAGCATGCAACAGACTTTCAATTGTTTGCACTCAATTATGGCACATTACACAACAGCACAAGTGAAAGGTTTTTCCTTTTGTCTCTAGTACGTAGTGTGTGCACAGTAGGTATGGCATGCAAGCTTAGGCAAATTCTAGGTAAAAGAGTCTGAGCCAAGTGATTTGGAGTAATGATATGATTGTGCATTTGGATTAAAGCCAATTTTCTATGGAGGAAGTTGCCAAAAAAGTCAATACATGCACACAGACATTGCAGATGTTCCAACCTTTGAATGTTCCAACCTAAGATTAACCCTATCTAAAGGGATCCATACTCATGTAAAGTCCTGGCTGAATGGTGCACTCAAAAGCTAAAGTTGTTACTATTCTTATTGTTAATTTCTACTTTGCACAAATTTTGTAAGCTTGCAGTGTGACAGGTATTGGTAGGAAGACAGTTAATGGAAATGAAATAAAAATAGGAAGGACTTGGGGGTGTTGATCAATGAGAAGTTCAATAAGTCTCAGCAATGAGCAGAAAGGCCAGCAATTGCATAAAGCAATGTTTCACAGCCCAGAAAGCCAAACGTGTTCTGGGCTGCATCCAAAGCAGTGTGGGTAGCAGGGCAGGGGAGGGGATTCTACCCCACTGCTCTGCTCTGGTGAGATCCCACTGCAGGGCTTGTCCAGATCTGCGGTCCCAGCACAGGAAGGACACAGACTTCCTGAAACAAATCCAGTAGAGGCCACGAGGATGATAAGGGAGCTGGACCACCTGTCTTATGAAAACAGGATGAGAGAGTTGGGATGTTCAGCCTGAAGAAGACAAGGCTCCAGGCAGAACTCATGGCACCTTCCAGGACCTAAATGGGGTCTACAAGAAGGCTGGAGAGAGACTTTTACAAGGGCATGTAGTAACAGGAGAAGGGGGAATGGCTTTGAGCTGAAGGAGGTAGATTTAGATTAGATATTAGGAAGAAATTCTTTACTGTGGGGATAGTGAGTCTCCTAGACATGTTATCCAGAGAAGTTGTGGATGCCCCTGCACTGCAAGAGCGCAGGGCCAGATTGGACAAGGCTTTGAGCAACCTGGTCTAGAGAAAGATGTCCCTGCCTATGGCAGGGTGATTTGAACCATAAATAGTCCTTTCCAAGCCAAACCATTCCATGATTCTAAGACTCTATGAAATACTATTTGCATCAGTAAAACACAAAAGTAAGCTTTCCATCATGGCTTGAAGCTTGTTCAGAGCCACATGTCTATGAAGTTTTCCCATGTAAATAACAGAATAAAATGATGCCATGGGTTAATGTAAAATAAAGCATGACAACGACAGGACAATGGATGCCTAATGTCTAATTCCCTGATGGCTGAACCATTAACTTATATCCCTGAAGACAATGAGCATATTTTAATAAATTTTCACTCTTCATGAGTTATACCAAAAGTGTATATTTTTAAAGGTGGCTGACTTAAATTGGATGATTTCTATACTCTCTAAGTCTTTTTTAACTTCCTGGTCAAAAAATTATATTGTAATATTATTAGGACAAGATACAAGGTAAGATTGTGTAGTCTGATATAGCCTGTCTAACACAATGGTGTACTTTTCTGTCCTTTTTGTATGTCAGGTATTGAGGGTTTTGTGCATTTGTACATAAAGGTGAGTATAGCACTTCTCTCGTTTTTTGATGATAAAGCTGTTGCAGCAAGTACTGCAGTATAAGGGGGAGCATCTTATACAGTCCTGGTTTTTCGGGTCCTCTGCTTAGCGGAGAGGTGTCTGGAGTGTAGAAGAAGAGTTAGTGGTAACTGTGGTGGTTTGACAGCAAAACCAATGAGAGGCTCCAAGTCAGAAATACAATTTAATAAGAAGAAAGGAAAAGAAAAGTAAAATGAACCAAAATGCAATGATACAAAAGACCACTGACAGAGTCAGAATACAACCAGAGCAGGGTGATGAAAGCAGCCCAGGTGAGGTGGTCTTCCTGCAGCAGTGATCCCATAGAAAGGTCTGGTAGCTCTGGTCCTCTGGGAGTCCAGTGGGTAAGTCCCCTGTACTGTCTCAAATCCCAGATTATATCCAGGTGGGAAAGCTTGGTTCCTCCCCCTGGGCGGAGCATCTCACAATGGGATGATGAGTCATACAGGGAGAGTCCTTGATGGCCCATTAACGAGAGATAGCTTATCTATGAGTCATGGGCAAGGCATTGATGGCCCATTAACAGAAGATAGCCCAGAGGGAGGGGGCCTGGGAAAACGCTGCTCCAACAATTGGATTCAACAGTTCATGAAGATGGTGATAGAACACTTTGTGCACTTCCTGAACTACAACCCAGGACAGTAACAAAAGCCATAATAAAACAAAAGAAAACAAAAAGCTTTACTGAAAACAGCAAAAAAAGACTTTCTGAAATCTTTGCATATGGCTTTCCTGTGTTGACCTTCAACGTAAGTGCAGGTGAACTCAAAATGACAGCAAAGTTATGTTTAAACTCAAACTGCTCCTTTTTAATTTCAGAATCCCTTTGATAGAGAGGAATTTGTTTCATCTAGCTTACATCTAAATGATTTGCTGAACTGTAGAATAAACCAACATTCTCAAGCACATGGACACATAATGGAGCCTAAGAACTGTTAGTTCAGCTAATATCAGCAAGCACACGCCCCACAGCGATATTCTTTTTTTCTCACACAGTCCTCTAGCTGCCATCTGTTCAATACAGCGTGGAATAAATCCCTTCTGATGTGTGTTAACACTATCCCTGGATAAGCATTAAAAAAACCCAACAAAACAACAACAACAAAAAAAGCCAAAACAAAACAAAACACAGCAAAAAAGATGGAATATTAAAGTGAAATTGTAACACAGTGTGAATAGCAATGTATTAATCTCAGTCGTTAGGATTGTGAAATCTTTTTGGCACCACTGCCTGACTTCTGAATGGAGTGCGTGTGTTTGCCCCTGAAAACAAGTATAATTTATGACTTTGTGCTTCTACTATATTTTAACAGAAGAATTTTGATTTAAACAAAACCTTATTAAGATCTGTGGATACTTATACTGCCACTGGCAAACCCAGTACTATTATTTACATTGTCTTGTCTTTTTGCTCAGTTGAAAATTGATGAGAATGTATTTTCTCTCATGCTTTTTTCTCAAACGTTAAATGACAGCATTATCCTTTACTTCAATGGCAGTAACATGTCTATAGGTTTAAACTTTTAGCGCAAATGTATTTTCAACAATTAAGGATGAAGTTAGCTGCAAAATCATGTTTCATGTCCTAAGTGTGTAGCTGACAATGTGTTAGGACTTGGAGTAGACTACTGTGATGGTTGATACTGTGTAGGAGATCTACACTGTCACTGTGTTTATTACAAACTCAATTCAATTGTAATGCAAATTCTATTGAGACATTAAAAATGATCCACATCGATAGCAAAAGGTTTTCAGCATTTAAAAAAAAAATATTTATACATTTTATTCTATTTTATTTTGGGCAAGGGGAAGAGGCTGCTCATAGAGAAACCAACAAAAGATTCACAGGGTTCACTGCATGTTGGAATGTGCCTTTTTGGAGATCGTTAACAGCATTCTTGATTAGGCTATTAAAAATCTTTGCTAAATGGCTCATTATTAAGTTTCATTATTGGAACAGAGCATTTTGCCATGAACTAGGACACAGAGTAACAGAGAGCTTGTCTAAATTAGTGTTGCATTTCCCAGCCATTTTGGTAATGAAAATTGCGTGGGAGTAGGAGATAAGGAGATTGATGAACTTGCTTTTGTAAACTGTAAAGGGAATAAATTGTACCCTTGTACAGTCAGTTTGAGATGGGTGCACCCCATGAGGCTGACTCCTTTGTGTGGGAAGGGAATGTGGCTTCTCAAACACTTCAAAATATTGCTTCACAAAGTACGAGAATATCCAGTTCCTTAAATAAACATCCTTGTTTATTTGAAGCACAATTGTTCTGATGAGCTTTCTTTGTCATATATATACCTTTTGACCTGTAGTATTTAAGATGTTTCTACAAACTTCCATAAGTCTGAAATCTGCAAAAGCACAGCATGGTTGGTCTTGAGATCACCGTGATGGGCTGTTAGAGAAAGCAGAGTTAACAACTTGGGGTCAAACCCGTACAACAATTTGAGCTGTTTGTGTGTGAAGGAACTGGCTGATTCATAGGCATAGAAGCACATTTGTCAGCTGTCTGTAAATGACAAGGTCAAAAGTTGACCTTCCCACTTCTTAAGAAATTCTGAATTTGGGAGGTGAGTAGGGGAAAGGATGGAACTGCCCCAGCCTGGAACACAAATGATACATTTGAGGCTTTCCCATAGAAGAGGAAACATAACATTTAAAAATACCCTATAGATTTTCCATCTGAAGCCAGCCCTGGAAACTCCAGCCAAAGACTCTCAACTCTCTATTTTGGCACATTTGTGAGAAACCCAGAGTCCTGAAATCCTTCCTGTCTGGCTGAAACATTTGCCCCTGGGCAGCATAAGTGTTTTCAGGATCCTATTTTGGAAAATAAGTGAACTTATTTCAGGATTGCCAGTGGATTCAGGGCACAGCTTCATCACAGGAGACAATATATTTTATCTGGAATATTTGGAAAATACCAAGATTTTTCTGTGTGTTAGATCACAATTATGTCAAAATCAGCATTTTAGGCATCATCTAGCATGGAGTGAATACTGTTTTGCAGAAAAATTGTTGACTGGGAAAAACAATATACTGTGTTATTTGTAATTTTAAGTATGTTTTAAATCAGTTCAGGATAGTTTGGTTTGGCAGGCATGGTTGGCAGATCTGTTTTAGGATCAATTTTAGGAAACTGAATCCTGTGTCTTAAAAAGAGGCTGAAGACTTTGCTTCAGCTGTGGCACTGCTCAGTGATCAGCAGCTGTAAGTCTACAGCTCCATCCTTATATGGTTCTGGGTAAGTTAGTGGATTCTCTGTTTTGATCATCACAGTAAGAAGTGGTTTAAGACTATTTATGTGCCCTAAGAAATGATTTGGATCCTGGGTTTCCATTTATCCATTAAGGACTTTGAGCTTTGTAAAAAACCTACAGAAAATGCCAGATTCTGAAAACATATTTCTGTGTTGGGTTTTTTTGCGTGTTTTGTTGTTGTTGTTGTTTGTTTGTGGTTTTTTGTTTGTTTGTTTGTTTGTTTGTTTTTAATTGATATAGTTACATTTAGGTAGGGTTTAGGGCATATTTTAGGGATAGTTGCAAACCATAGGATTGTAATGGCTTTCAATGATACCATTTGTGATTTTGTGACCAGTTACAGACCCATTCAACTGATTGCATCCAGAGATATTTCATTTTGTTTTAGTTTTACTTTATTTATTAATCAATTTATTTTTTCTTTGTGTTTTGGAGTATCTCTTACATAGTCTATCAAGTGCTTATATCAGTTCACTCTACAGTTATTCTACACATCTGCAGTGTTACTGTAGAGAAAATGTACACAAATCAATTTAAATAATATCATCAGTGTGTGCTATGAGATCTTACTTCATGAGAAGACAGAGAGAAGATTGGTCAAAATCACGATGCAAATACAGCTTGTGAATCACAAAATGAGGAATCATTGCAGCTGAAAATATCATGAAAAGAAGAGTCTTCAGACTTTGCAGAATATTCTGCATTTCCTGTGTGGGGTTGGTGAGACACACACAGAAGCAACCTTCAAAGCCAAAAATCTCTTCAGTTTATCAAAAGTTGATAAGACAGACAAGCTTTTTCTTCTGCAGATTCTTAACTGAAAATTATTTTCTAAGTAGTAAGCAAATTAAATATAAATTATTATATATCCTTTTCATAGGTTGTATTTAAGTGTTTACCCAGTCAAGCAACTATGTCAACATCACATGATTTGTTTCATCAGTCACAGCCAGGCAACACATAGAGGAAATACTGAGTGTCAAGTGTACAGAAGCTTTCATGGGGTACTTTTTCAGAATAAATTAGAATAATGAATATGTTAATGGAGATGATGATCTACTCAGCAATATTCAGTAGTCAGGAAAAGAGGCAAATTCATCTGCTAAATTATTCATTGTAAATTATTCGCTTAACTCTAATAGTTTTGATTAGTGCTTATCTGATCTAGAAAGAGAACAGCAAAAAGCCATGGCAATAGGAAGGAAGATGGAAAAACCCAATATTACTGCTATTTATTTGGTTCACAAATGTCTGTCACTGGAAGGCCACAATGTGCCTCTTGCGCACCCTTTGCAGGAGACCACCAACCGACTCTAATCAGGATTTTGGTGTGGCTAGCAATGGAAAATATTCCTCACTATGGAGAGTCATATCTGACATTTATTTTCCGAGGCTTGCTTTAGGTTAGAAGCCCTGTTTTCCTCGTTCCTGTCTTATGTGAAAATCAAGCTGGTTACCTCTGTTTTATCCCTTTCCTCCCTCTTCTCTCAGGCTTCAAGCTTGAGACAAAAGGTTCCCTCTACAACTACCACCACCATTCTCGGTCATAAACCAGGAAAATAAATCATAGAATTGTTAGGGTTGAAAAAGACCTTGAATTTCACTGAGTCCAACTGTTTACCCAGTTCACTGCCATGTTCACTGCCATGTTCACTGCTAAGCCACATCCCCAAGTGCCAGATCCACATGGGATTCCACCACTCCCCTGGTAAATCCAGTGCCTGACCAGCCTTTTAGTGAATAATTTTTTTTCCTAAACCAGTCTAAACCTGATCTGAAGCTGTCTCAGAAGAAAAGAAAAGGCAGAATGTTTTGCAACCTGTAAAACACCTATAGATCTAGTAATTTCGACAGACGTAAGAATGATCTCAGAGTTAAATAATAGAGAGATTGCCCGAGACAGACTTATACTTGAACTGATGGACAGAAAGAGAGGTACACACATGGTCTGCTGTCTATAGTTCCTTTTTCTCTTGAGTGTAAAGCAACAACTCAGTGCACTTCACTCAAAGAGACCCAACACATTATTTTGGCTTCCTTTTCTCAGAAAATATATTTTCCATTTTCCTTTCTGCTGTCCACAATGCCAGGCAATAACTCTCCATTTTCCTTTCATCTTAACTCCTAACAAATTACTGCCTACTTTCCCTATTCCTTTCATCCCTCCCATTGCCTGCTAGGGACTTCACTACAGTCTGCCACTTCCATCTCCACAGCTGCTGACTTCAGGTTGTATATGGCTTTGAAGCACAGTTGTGTCATTCTGCCCAGTGACTCAAATATAAACAGTTTCGGAGTCCTAAGAAATTTAACCTGATGATGTTCACAGTTTTCAGCACAAGGACTTTGCATCATAATCTAGACAAATACTCTGAAAACTCAATTAACTTTCTTGGATGCACAGGCTCAGGGAGAGGGACTTCCAGGAACTGATCTCCAAGAAGGAAGGTGCCTGCTCTTTACTGAGGTGTGCTTGTCTCCAGACTAGTGACTGTCTTTCAGCATATGGGCTGAACAGTATTTCAAGGCTGTATCATTGTGATCCTGCTGTCAAATGAGTCAATGGTACATCAGGAAGCTCACAGTGCATTAAAGCTGTAGTGCTGTCCGTAGCCATGATAAAATATTGCATGTCAGGCAGGCTAAACAACCCAGAGCAGGGTAAGCTGGAAAAATTAAAAAGCTACTACTGGACAAGAAGTTTATTTCTATACTCTAGCACAGTAGAGAGGTTTGTGGTCTTTAGCTACTTAAATGGCCTTGAGAAATGTCTAAACTACTATTTCTTCCAAGATCATACTTCCCTGGAGTACATAGGTCTAAAATTGCTGTTCTCCAGTTTAATTATGCTTATTAAGTCCCAGTTCATTTCCTGTTTTCTGCACAAATTACACCCTAAAGCATTATTTGGTTATACAGTAGTCTGTTTAATGATTCTTTTTCTCCACTTCCAGATTCAAATAACAAATATTTGCCTTTAGCCAATAATTTGTTGATGGTGTTTATCTGTTTATGGTGGTGACATGAATGCATGAATAGAGTACTATGATTGCAAATATATATATCCAACATAGAAATATACATGTGTATATAGATATAAATATATATAAATTTAATTTTTTAAATTTCACTTTATGAAAATCATGTATACATTCTACTGTGGTGTAATATTCTATTCAGATATTTTCAATTCAGTTGTGTTTTCATTGGCCTTCCAAAAGGGTTTTTATTGTAAAGCCCTCCACTGACACTCTGCTCATGCTTGCCTATTATCCTTCCAGCTTTGCCTTCAGCTGAACATACTCCTTTTTTCCTCCTTCACATGATTACTTGTGTGAGGATTTGCATTTAAATGGATGTGGAAAGTGCATTAACAACACCTACAGTAACAAAGCAAAAGCTGCTCAATACTTGTTACTGTCAGATATGAATTCAAAACAAATCAATTAATGTTTTGTATAGCTGTTTTCAGTGTTTGCATTAAGGTGGAAACTCTTCTTTGTATTATGCTTAACACAGACTGTGCATATTTAACACAGATTATGCACAGAGAATTATTTATATGTCAGTAGGCTGAACAGAAAAAAGAATGATGCTCAAGATCTAGAATTCATGGATAAGATCTATTTTCTGTACAGATGATTTGGATCCTTAGAATCTCAGGATTAGATACTTTATTTGCAGTTTATATCTTCACTTGTTTTGTAATAAAACTAGTTTAAATTATTTTGGGATTTGGAAATCTAAGCCCTTAAAGCATTAGTAATGTCTGGTTTTTATTGTGCAGATCATGAAAATTTTGCAAATAGCTCGAATATATAAAAGAGACACAGCGTGGTTATGAACAGAACTGTTGTGACTTGCATATAGAGTATGAATGTAAGATGTTCTTTTAGTGTTGTAAGTGAGAAAAATAAATTAAACTAGGCCAACCCATTCTATTGCAGAATAATGCTGTTTATTTTTAATTTTTCTGTGCTTACCATAGCCTGCTTAAATGTATTTTTTTATACAGTAACATAAATGTATAACACAAATACTTTACAAAAAATATAAAACTAATTTCTAATTAACCTTTACCTCTGGTGGTCTGTAAATTTGCTCCAGATAAAAGTTCTGCCAGGACTTTGAGGAGTACAAGTTATATTAAATGTCGATTAATTAATGTAAACATTATTTTTTCATATATCATTAAACTAAAAATGTGGCACAAAAGAGAAAAGGAGAAGAAAAAGTAGGCTGAGAGTCAACAAATGACTTATATTTTCTTTCTCCAGAAAAAAGGTAGATGAGAGAAATTTGCCATGATTCTGAACATAATACAGTACTGACACCTGCAAGTCTTAAAATGCAATTATTGTTTATTACCTAAAACAGTTTGCTATATACTGTGTGTGCTAAAGAGAAATCCATAAACATCAGAGGTAAATCACTAACAAGTCTTTCTTGTTTGCACAAAAAAACCGAACAAACAAATCTGTATTTCTCTACCTATTGATGTGGCATAGGTCTAAATAAAGCAAATTCATTGCTTCCAATGAAAACTGCACTGCAGCAGTGAAAGAACATGATTTCAGATGTCACAGTTAATGTCTTCTATGTCTGTACTTTAAGAAGTGTAATAGGTATGGCAGGTTCTAAAGCTAGCCCTACAAAACCAGTAACTTACTTGCAGGATGCAAGAGAAAAGAATGATTTGTGAATGAAACTCTATAAGTGGAATCAGAGCATTAACAAATATTCTCTCCAAGTTCTGCAGTGTTAAATCCCCCCCTGTAATCTTCCTTTCTGCTTTTCATAATTTCAAGCTGGCAACTAGGAGGGAAGGCAAAGTAGTAATGGCAGGAGCATTTGTGTGTGCTACCTTCATCCATACAGCGGCACGGCACGGAGCCAGTCTGCCCAGGCAAGACAAGATGTGGTGGCAAACACTCATCTCGTTTACACTGACACCCACGCAGCCTGCAGGGGAGATGAGCAGGAGGCAGGGCCAGCCCTACCACAAGGGCCCTGTATGCTCAGAGTCACTTCTGAAGGGTTGCTGTACAAGGCACATGTGTTGCGCTGCTGCAAAATAGAAACCAGGCTGGCAAGCTTCTTTGATTAAATAGATAAAGCAAACACCCCCTTTCTCCCCCCCTTCATACCAGTCTCTACCTCTCTTAAGCAATAAAGAACAGTTGGTTTAAACTAACCTAAATTTACTGAAATCATCGGGATTTTAGATCAGAGGGAGTTCTGCCTCCAATGTCTTTTCTGATGTTTTTGTGTCCATTTAATCCTCCTGAGGTGAATTTAATGCCCAGAGTGCCTGAATCTCCTGTGCTCTTCCATCTTCAGAGCTGCCATTATGTCAATAGACTAATTTAGACTGAGAGGGGTTTTGTGTATTATTCTTAATATACTTTCACAGTGTGCAGTGTAATTGCTCCTTCGGAGCTGATAATGCATTTTTATTGCCTAAAAAACAATTTGCTGTACAGTGTGGTAATACAATCATTGGTTTACGTTGTGAATACATCTCATATATAGTGGGCCAAATTACCAGTTAGAGTTTGTATCCCTGTGCAATAAAAGTAAAGCCACGGAAGTAAAAGGAGTCCACCTCATAGCCCAAAGACCAAATTTAAAGGGACTTGGGGTTGTTTAGCCTGGACAAAAGGAGGCTAATGGGAGACTATCACTCTCTACAACTCCTTGAAAGGAGGTTGTAGCCAGGTGGGGGTCAGTCTCTTCTCCCAGATAACAAGAGACAATCAAGAGGAAAGGACCACAAAGTACACCAGTGGAGGTTTAGATTAGATATGAGGGAAAATTTCTTCATTGAAAGGGTTATAAAGCACCGGAACAAAATGCTCAGGGAAGTGATAAAGTCACCATGCCTGGAAGTGTTTAAAAAACATGTGGATATAGCACTTGACAACATGGTTTAGTGATGAACATGTGTGGTGGTTTCACGTTCGCCGATTGAGAGATAGGATTTTGGGAGGAAAAAAAGGTGAAGCAGGCTCAACTTAGAAGTAAAAAGGTGGTTTATTAACACACAATAAGAAAAAGAAGAGAAAATGAAACTTTCAAAACCCCTCTCCTTCCCCACAAGTACTCACTTTGCTACAAACCACATAGAGACAAAACTTATGACATTCAGTCAGTTTCACCATTTAAATATAGTCTTTCATCAATTCTTCAGGAGAAGAATCCCTTGTTCTCTATGGAATTTTCTCACTGACAACCCAGGAAGTTCTTTTGTGGGTCGGAACTCTCACAGAAACAGCCGCCCAGGGGAAAATCTGCTTCCATGTGGTCTCTTCCCATTAGCAGTTTCCCAAGCTGCTTATGGGTCGTGGAACTCAGGCATGTGGGGTGTCACCTTTTAAAGATAAGCAGCTTCAAGGCAAAGGATTTCTCAT
>VXBB01012429.1:0-19605 GCA_013399915.1 Illadopsis cleaveri
CAGAATGGTTTGGGATGGAGGGGAACCTAAAGCTCATCCTGTCCCAGCCCCTGCCATGGGCAGAGACACCTTCCACTATCCCAAGTTGCTCCAAGTCCCATCCAGCCTGGCCTTGGACACTTCCAGGGATCCAGGGGCAGCCACAGCTTCTCTGGGCAGCCTCTGCCAGGGCCTCACGACCCTCACAGCCAACAATTCCTTCCCAATATCCCATCTATCCCTCTGACAGTGGGAAGCCATTCCCTGTGTCCTGTCCCTGCACATCCTTTGTCCCCAGTCCCTCTCCAGCTCTCCTGGAGCCCCTTTAGGCCCTGGGCCTAAAGGAAGGGGCTCTGAGATCTCCCTGGATCCTTCTCTTCTCCAGGTGAACACCCGCAGCTCTCCCAGCCTGGCTCCAGAGCAGAGGGGCTTTCCCTTTCTTTTTTCATTGTTTTGGTGATGACTGCATCCCTGGATTTGACCTGGTTGAGTTTTAAAGGCACACTTGTCTTTCATTACACCAAGTATGAGCTTTATGGAACTGCATAAAGATTCTGCAGCAATGCAAAAAAAAAAAAACGACAGTGAGAAAATCCCCGTGCCTGCAATTCCAGATAGATTTCCTACGGAATTTTATTATTATTAACACTTTGTGTAATGCCCTGAGGGGAATGAAGAGCTCTATGGTTGCCCAGTGAGCCACACAAAACACAGAACCTGTGCCCCAAGGGACTTGCAGGTTAAAGCCCTGAGTGGGTACAAAACAATACAAATAATTGCCAGGTAGGTGATCCTGCAGGCAGCACGCTCCTTCCAAGCCGGAACGTCTCCTGGCACAGGAACTCTGGAAAAGGAGTGGGAATGGGATGCTTATCACAGCTCAGCAGCAAACTGCTCCAGGAATAAGCAGCAAAATGAAGACTCAAGAGGAAATGGCAGATTAAAGGGAAGACCAATTTGTTCCCAACGTCTCATTTGCTCCTGATGCTCTGCTGTCTGCAGGTAGGCAAAGGAAAACAGAGCCGTGAAATTCTTGAGGTTGGAAAAGCCTTTTGAGATCACCAAGTCCAACCATCCCCCAGCACTGCCAAGGTCACCACTGAGCCACGTCCCCAAGTGCCACATGCACATGGCTTTTAAATCCCTGCAAGGATGGGAACTCCACCACTGCCCTGGGCAGCTGTGCCATGGCTGGACAACATTTTCCACGAAGAAATTTTCCCTAGTACCTGATCTAAACCTCCCCTGGTGCAGCTTGAGGCCATTTCCTCTGGTCCTTTCACTTGTCACCTGGGAGAAGAGCCTGACCCCCATCTGGCTGCACCCTCCTGTCAGCACAGAGCTGGCTGTCCCCAGCCCCATCCCGTTCCTCAGCTGTGGGAAGCTGCTCTGTTGAGAGGGAAGTGATGTTGGCTGGGGTCTCAAATCCATAATGGAAGGCTCAGAAGAGCTCACCAAGAAGTCCTAAGTGTCCTGAAGCAGAGAAAAAAACAGAGAGATGCCAAACAGCCAAGAAATTTTTGCTTGATGCTGAGCATTAAAACGGTGTAAAGAAAAGGGAAATACACTCACAGAATGGTTTGGGTTGGAAGGGACCTTAAAGACCATGGGCAGGGACACCTTTTACTGACCCAGGTTGCTCCAAGCCCTGTCCAACCTGACCTAGGACACTTCCAGGGATGGGGAGTGCCCCCTCATCCAGCAGACCTTGCATTTAGCAGGAACACAGAAGCTTCAAGAGATGTTGCTTACCCCCAGTTACTCTAAAATCCACCATAAATCTGCTTGCTGATTTTGCTTTGCCTCCTTCCAGTTAATCCTTCACTGCCCTGTTTCTTCCTTGGGGTTGCCCTCTGCTGATCCCTCCTGCTGCCTCCAGAGCTGGGTGGTTCCTCCACCACCAACCAAGTCATCCCATCTCAAATCCCTGCAGTGACTGAGCAATGCCAGCACAGGTTCATTCCCTTCCTTACCCCACACTTAATGCCCTGAGAAAAGCAGGAAGGTGGAGCCACGGAGTTCTCCAAGAAGTCATTCCAAGCACAGGTGAAGGTCATGGCTGCTCCAAGGTGGGAGCTCCATTTTTCATTTAGAAAAAGTTGGTTGTGGTAGCTCTAAGCAATGCAACTCCACTTCCTGTGGCTTTGGATATTGTGGCTGGATGACCCTGGACCTGATAAAGCTTCTAACAGGTTCTGATAAAAGCTGTAACTGTGGTTATGGAGTTTTTAACACCTTTCCTCCATGTGGATTTTCTCATGTCAAATGATGCAGTTGAGCCTGCCTGGGAAAACAATTTGTCGTTCCTTTTCATGCAACCATTTATTTTCACAAAGAGTAGGAACTTCATATTTGTGAGGCTGCTGTCTGTCTGTGGATTGGGCCTCAAATCAGTGAGAGGGGATGGAATAGACCAAAAAAAAAAAAAAAATCCAAGAAACATGGAATCATTAAGGTTGGAAAAGTCAATCCAACACTACCCCTATGTTCACCNAAAATCACAGAAACATGGAATCATTAAGGTTGGAAAAGTCAATCCAGCATCACCACTATGTTCACCCAGAAATCACATCCTCAGGTTCCACATCCATGTCTTCCAAACACTTCCAAGGATGGTGAGTGTTGAAAAAAAAAAATAAAAAAAAAATCATCTATTCTTTAACTAACCTGGAAGCCAGGCTAAAAATGAAGCAACCCTTTAAGTAGCTGAAATAAAACCAAAATAATTCAGTGTTGATAAATAAAAAGAAATGCACTTGGGTAAAATAGAACCTAATATGAAATAGTATAAAATTAGAAAGTCGGGACGTATTTCAGCAGTTCATCCAGCCTGTTATTACTGCTTCTGCATGTCTAAAATACCATATCCAAAAGTAGTTGGACAACTTAGAAAGCAGTATATCACATAGATAAGAGGTTAAAAAGAAAGCCCTGTAATGCTGATTGGTCCAAAGCTCCCCAAAATCAAGTGTTTTACCATCAGTGTTTACCATTAATTCCAACTACCCTAAATCTGATTTCTCACCTCCTTCATGCAAACAAAACTTGTGCTAAAAGGAGGTGTTGACTTGAGGTGGAAGCAAGGAAAACAGGAAAACAGTAACAACAGCATAAATGACCACAAAAGACCATTTAGAATAATATTTTGTGCTGAAGCAGACAAGAAGCAGCCACAGACTCTTTTCCAGAGAGGAAATCACCTCTGGAAAAGTGGCAACAACATCCAAATGGAAGCGGTGAGAGTAAGGTGCTGATGGCAACCATTAACACGACTATTTTTGCAGCAATCAACACCTCTTGAAGAAAAAAAAAAAAGCAAGAATCCATGCTAAGTCATAGGTGGTAAGAAGCCAACACAGCGCTGAAGAGGAGGAATTGTTCAATTATTATCCCGGGTATAAGCATTGCAAATGCAGGCACTGACATCCGTGTTACAACCTGTTAGCCACCGCAGCATGCTGAAGGGATTAAAAGCTAATGACAGGCCACCATCCCTCTTAAAACCCAGTGCCAGGCCAGGGGCTTCCACTTTCTCAGCTGAAATATCCACTGTTGCAACATCAGCCCGGCGTTGTTTGCTCCTAATGAAAGAGGTGATTCACTTTTCTTTTCAGGAGCTGCGCTGTAAAATGTTGATTAGAGCTCGAACCGCCCCCAAAATTTAAAGCAGAGGGGAAAAAGGAATACAAAGTGAGGTGTGAAAGGAGATGGGAGTCGAGGGGGAAATCAAAGCAGGGAATTCACCAGGAGGTAGAGATTTTATCAAAGCGATTGGTTCATTAGGCAGAAAATTTGACTGTCATTAACACGGTGCTGCAGTGCTTTTTGTTAGTGAGTTCTTCAGGGCAGACACCTTTGTATTTTTACTTGTAAAACACCAATTAGTACCTCGGGCAGACTACAAACAAATCAACATTAAAACAAAGCAGCGAAACAGAACCATTTGTATCTCCTGCTAAGCCTGGAGTCACCAGGACAGATTCAACTCTCTGGAGAGAGACCACATTGTTCATTCCCTAATAGTCTTCCCCTCGTTTGCTGCACATCTGTAGGAGTTAAAAAGCACAAATTTGGATTTATCTCTCTGCTTGGGCTCCGAGGGAGTTCACCATGGGACACTGCTCTGGGAATTCTTGTTACAAGTTTTGTGTGTGTGTGTATTCAAGCTGGGTTCCAATTAATAGCAGTGTAATTGTTGCAAAGCCCACCTCGCACAGCCAGGCATCGTTTTCCCAGCGTGGAAGTGAAGGCACCTGTTTGACATCCTCTGAAAAGCCACATTTGGGAAGTAAAAAACGGCTGGAAGGGTGAAAGGAGCCAGACCTGGTTCAGTCTAGTCCACATGGCTGGAATGGGAAAGGTTCCTGAGATTGTCTCCAGAAATTCAAAGGGGGTTTGCTCATTCCCTTCCAAGCAAGTTTGGGAAGGAATTTACTTCTCTGGAGGATCCATTTCCTCCAATCCTGGTTCTTGCTCCCGGGGAGAAGACCCTGACCCCCACCTGGCTACAGTCTGTTTTCAGGGAGTTGTGCAGAGCCAGAAGATTCCCCCTGAGCCTCCTTTTCTCCAGGCTGAGCCCCTTTCCCAGCTCCCTCAGCTACTCCTGGTGCTCCAGCACCTTCATCTTTCAACCTGCCCTACCCATCTTCTCCCCCCTTCCCATACATACTTTCTAAACAATATTAAATGTCTTTTCCAGTTTAACTCCCTAAAATATGCTCAGAGGAAAGGTCAGGCACAGTAGAAATCTGCTGGTTCAGGGTCACAGTAATGGCTAAGATGCCAAACTACAGAGTCTGAGCCTGCCATGATTCACACGAAGGGCTGGTCAGGTTGTACTCGCACTAAGGAGAAAAATGGTAATTTAGCCTTGATGATTGAGCAAACCTGAAAATCTGCCAGCCTCATCTCTGCCTGGAGTGCCAGTAGCTATTAAAGCCTTAACCAGGGACACAGGCAGGAATGCATGATTTGGGGTTTATGACTCCTGGAGCAACGTGAATGTCGAAGATTGGGAGAGAACGATGGTTTCACCTCCATGTTCTACTCCCTGTGGTAAAGAAAATAATGATTGCAAACAGAAGCAACAGAGATGCATTTTTTAAAGAGCTGGAGAAGCCTGTCCATGTTCAGTCAGGCACACAACAGCCTGTGCAGAGCCTGTGGGGTTGATGTAAAAGGGCACTCAGCTATAGAGGGATTTTTGAATACATCAGTCAAGACTCACATGAACAGAGCTGATCCCTCTCAGAGAAAAGGTGATGGATTTGATGAGCTCTTAGGTCCTCTCCTAAATTACCTCCTAGGTAAAGAAACCTGGACAGCAGCTTGGAGATGGATTGAGAGCTCCCCTGAAGGAGTTAACCATTCAAACAGGTAATATCTGAATTCTGAAAGAATTTGGCCACCGGAGCTACTTCCCTGCAACAGTTCCGAGGAGCTGCTGCCAATGTTAACATCGGGAGGCAGCTACTGACAGGTTTCATTTTGCCCAGTCTGATGCTGCTATTGACACTCATGCAGACAAGCCAGCACAAACAGGAATAAAAGGCCACCTTCCATGGCAACACTTCTCAAGGAACTAAGGAATTTACTGACAGCCCTGAAATCCCTGGCAGGTGGTGGGATTTGCTTCCCAAATGTCCCGGGGCACGGAAAAGCTGATGGGACTCACGTTAACAACAGCTCCTACCAAGCTGCTGGGCAGCTCCAGAGATGAGTGACAGCCTCTGCAATATCCAACAGGAATTACTGGGTAATGTGGTCTATCAGGCAGGGGCCAAGTGATGTGGAAGGTTGGGGATGAATTCTACTTGCAGGTCAGGGTCCTTCTGAGAGGACAGAAATTTTTGCAGAACGAACAGCTACTTGAATTCTTCTTCAGGCTTAACAGCAAAGGCAAATTTCTTACAGAAGAGTAACTGGATGGGGCTTGGAGCAACCTGGGATAGTGGAAGGTGTCCCTGCCCGTGGCAGGGGGTTGGAATTAGATCATCTTTAAGGTCCCTTCCAACTTAAACCATCCATAACTCTAATTACCATCTAAATTTCTGCCTCTGCATCTTCTATCCCAGTTCAGCACCTAACCAGGCAACTCTGTGCTAGTGGAGAAGGTAAAAGTGATTCAGAGGGAGGAAGCTGATCTCATTTTGCCAAGTCCAGGGGAAGGGTGAGCTGTGTACAAGAATGTTCCCTCCCAGACTGGGATCTTCACACCCTGTGCTCAGAGCAGTTCCCAGTTTTCCTGCCTTGGAGAAAAGGGGATGTGGGTGTAAACTGGGAACTAAACTCACAGCTCCAGCTCCTCTGCTTCTCAGAAAACTCAGCATCCCTGTATTTGGATTTTGAATCCAAAATTTAGACCTTTAGTCCATCACTAGTTTGAAGGCTGCAGAAAACTCTTAATCTCAGCAAATTTAACCTGGTCTTACATTCACACCACTTTAGGAAAAGCTTTTACAACATTCCCCAGAAGTTGTGCTTTGTCTTTAAAGCAGAGCTGACAATAATGTGAATCCTGGAGAGCTGAAAGTTGTGGAAGAACACCAATGTAAAGGTTTGAGGATGATTTTGGAAATACCACAAGGCCTGCAGAGGCAGCTGAGAGCCTGTTATCGATGAGAGATTAGCCAACCCCACTGGGTATAATTTGCATCTGATTCACAGGGACTGGAAGAGAACTAGGAAGTTGGGATTGTAATGGGATTAATCACAGGACTCCAGGGATCCCATTCATCCCCCTGCTGAAGGGTCCTAGAGCTGCTCTGCACTGCCTGAGCTGCATCTGGGAAGTTATTTGAGGTTTGCTGGGACAGGAATATCAGATTGGAAGGAGGGAAGAGATAAAAGTTTGCTGGTTTTCCTCTCAAAGCCAGCCTTTATCAAAGTTATGTGACCACGAGCTGAGATTAAGGACTGTAGTAAACCTCAATTCCCAGCCTAGAGCTGAAAACCTTCTGAGATTTAATGCTCCTAATTCCTCCAGCCCTCACATTTACTTGAAGTGACTGTTAAAAAAAAAAAATAAATCAATCATTCTGGAGGAACTGCTGTGCATCCTGAAACAAAGGGAAAGGATGAGATCATCACTGTTTCTTCAGCCTTGGTGAGGTCTCCAAGTGAACATATGAAGCAGATGAGACTTGCCTCAGCAAAGCCTGCCAATGTCAGAGCAATAAATAAATGTTCAGAGAACGAGGCTGCACCTTCAGCTGATGTGAGCTGCTGTCAGAGCTGGGAAACCTGCAGAGTCCCAGGATTTCTGGGGAAAAAAAAAACAGATCTGGGGCTGTGCTTCCCTGAAGGGAGACTCCAGAGCAAAGCCACTCTGAAAAGGGTCAGGCTGCCAGGCAGGCACTTAATGAGAAAAAAAAAACAAACAACTCTTCCAAAGCTTCTTTCCCATTGTGATCTTGTGTGTTGAACTTGGCATTACCATGGAGTTCTTGGGCTGTCCTACACCAGGGACACCAAGGCCCGGGAAGCACTGAAGCAGTTTGTCCCCAACTGTTGAGCATCAATATTTGATGTGGGGACTCCTGGTTTTCTTCCTGCATTTCTGTTCCTTGGCCACTGAGGAAGATTTTCACATGGAGCCAGAAGAGCTGGGACTTTCTGTGCCTCTTTTAATGGTGAAAATTAGGAATGAACCCTAACTGTTATTAAGTGTAACAAATGAGCTGCTCTAACCAATTCCTAACTGTGTTTACGGTTTTCCAAGAATTGGTTCCCAAACTGGAATCACACCCAGGCCCTGGCACAGCTCCAGGCACACTGAGGCTCAGGCACTCCTGGTGGAAGGTTCTCTTTGCTCTAATTCCCATTCCCTCTGCCTTAGACCTTTCACTTTCAGGTCACATAAAGACAATACATAAAAGAAAACCTCTGATGTTCATCTGTAACAACACTGTCCAAACAACCCCTTCTGTGAGGACAATTTTTGTCTGACCTTTGTTCCAAATCTGACAGCAAAATTCTGATTTTATAAAACTCTCCTGGAATATACTTTTTTCTTTCCCGAGTTTTAAACTTAATTCACCTTCTGGTGAAAAGTCTAAACAAACAATTAGGAGTCAGGCTGAATTTATGCCCTTTGGGGAAAAAAAAACCCACCACAAAACACCACGATATCTACAGAGATGTCTATTAACCCAACGGTTATCAGAAATGTGGTGGGGATTTTTATTTTTTTTTAATTCTTTCTGGCACAAAGCCAGGTTTCTAAACAGCCAGTGACCCACTTTCACCTAGCTGGCCTCTGAAGTTGAGAGAAGATTCCTACCCTCTGGAAGCTGGAGGCTCTGTTTGAAGTCCCTGCTGTCAGGAGATGGTCAGTTTACGTCTCCTGTCCTAGGACAGGAAAAGGATGCACTCTCAGCTCCATGTGTTGCAGGCAGATAAGCACAAAGATTTCTGTCCTATGCCCTTATCAGCTTTTCCTGCTACTCTCCAGAGCAGACACCACCAAGGCTGGCAGTAAAAATTAAACTTAAGCAAAAGGAGAAAAAAAAAAAAAAAGAAAAAAAGAAAAAAAGAAAAGTTTTTCTCATAACTGTGATTCAAAAGGTTGAAGTTTTGGGAAAAAAACTGTGCTAGGATTTTTAGGAACTGAAAACTGAAAACTACCTAAAATCATCTGAATTCTGAGTGTAAACTGATCTACTCTGACACACCCAGGGTGACTGAGGGTTTAAAACGTATCTCACTACTTAAATAATCTTTACTACATGACAATTCTTCCCCTTGCAAATAAAACCAATTAGCTGGCAAAAAGACACTCCCTGCATGTTGAAAGGATCATGGAATTACAGAATGGTTTGGGTTGGAAGAGACCCTGAAGATCAACATGTTCAGCCCCTTGCCATGTGCAGGGACACCTTCCACTAGACCTGGTTGCTCCAAGCCCCATTCTATAAATTAATATTTTTATTTCATGGTTTCTTTTGCTCCAAAGCCCATTCTATAAATTGATATTTTTACTTCATGGTTTCTTCTGCTTTTCCTTCTCTCTCTGCTGCTCCCTCCTTCTGTTTATGTTCCTTCAGTCCTGCCACCTCATTTTCTTAGTGTGCAGAGGACAGGCTAGACAGAGCCTCCAAGGATTTTGGGTTATCTCCCATCTTCCCATCTCCTGCCCACATAGGATTTAATTTATGGGTGCTTCATTCTCCACCCTCTATAAAACTGGAGTTGCTTCTTGTTAAAACATTGTCAGCCGTAAGTGAGATGGACTCAGTGTCATTTTAGGAGGCACCTTCCAGTAAGAATTGAACACAGAGGTGATAAATAAACGTTCCAGATGGAAATCAAGTGTCCAGCTCTCCACAAAGCCCCACCTGGATCTACCAATGTAGAAAAAAAAAACAAACAACAAACCCATCTAGCAAATACCCACATATAATTCCCAAATAACTGTTTTAGAAACCTCAAGAATTGCTTCTATGCTCCTCCCCAGCCCTCAAAACCATTATTAAAATCATGGCTGCATTGTCAATTTATAAATTGAAACAATTTTAGAAAATGCCCCTGCAATGTAATTGCAGCAGCTGTTAAATCCACATCACAGATGTCACAGGATGCCAGAAATTGGGGGGAGAACTTTATGGATGTGACAGGGCAGAGAAAGTCCTTGAGCACTTCAAGATTCCCAAATTCTGGACTTACTTCTGCTACCAATTTCTTCTAGGACATGGTGTTTGGGATGAAGTTTAAAAGAACAAGCCAGTTTCATTTTTAAAAGCACACAGATCCTAAAATAAATCAACTTTCCAGGTAACTGGAAGATCTTTTTATGTGTCTATACAGAAGAACGACTAGAGACCCAAAATGGACACAGATCAATGAAACCATAATCCATGTATTGATTTATTAGGCAAAGCAGAACTTCCCTCTTAGAAGCTCCTGTTGCTTCTCCTCCTTAAAAGAAGCTTCTAAAATTCTGCTTTCAAAACAGTTGTGTTGCTGATACATTTTTACCCTTAAACCTGACACAGTGTCCTCATTAAATGAAAAAAAAAAACTTCACTGTGTTCATGGAATACCAAAACTTATGATGTTACTCTCACTGCTATTGAGTAAAGAATTCAGAAGGCAAATCATGAGAGCTCAGCATTTCTCCAACTTCGTTCTCCCATTTCTCTTTAAGTTCCACCACAATAAAGAAAAATCCCCTCACTCAAACCCCCTGCAGTAACACAAAAATAAGGAAATAATGATGAAATGCTCTTTGGGCAAGACAGGAATTATAGTGATGGCATCAAAAATGTCAAACATTCCTTCAAACTGGAAGAAGTATTTTAAGACTCTAATCACACGAAAGCAGCATTGAGCCCAGGATTCTGGATAAACCAGCATGTGTGTGTGTGTGTGTGTGTCCGGGTGTGTTTATCCCTGGATATCAGACAGGACAGGAAAGGAAGAGTTGAAACACTTGTCCAGAAAATGCTCAAAAAGAAAACACAGCCAGGACAAATTTAGCAGCTTTACTTAGCTGGGATATCAAAGGCAGAGCTGACTGGAAAAGCAACCACCTCTCAAGAATGGCAAAATAAACTCAGCCGAGTCTCGGGAGGAAAACCCGGATCAGAGGCTGGATTTCGTTAACTGCTGCTGTTTTGGGTAAGGCAGGTCCTTTCTGACACTGCTGAGATAATCTTGTCAAAGAACAACAAAAATGAAAAGCCAAAAAAAGAAAAAAAAAAAAAAAGAAAAAAGAAGAAAAAAAAGAAGACAGATCCACACACCAGCCATTTCAGGGGGAATCTTGTTTGGTAAAGAGGCTTTGAGGTGGTGTCTGAAGAAACAAAACTCGGAATGAACTTCCTAAAACATTATTTTTTTTTTCTTTTGGTCTCCTTTGGAAAAGTGAATTTCAATAGGCTGATTGGCAACTTGTTTAGTTGATCAAAGCAAAAGCCTGAAACATATCTGAAACAGATTTTTCTGAATAAAAAAAAAAAAACATTTCATGCTCAATTCAGAAGAAAGTTTCCCCAGCAGAAACTAGGGTATTTGAATTTTTTTTTTTTTTAAAAATTAGGTTTCCATCAACTGAAATGAGCCAAAAGTGACACATTTTTATAAATTCCTGTCTTGAAGACATGCAGACCTATTACCTGGATATGATACTGAAATCATGGCTTGGAAATGTGACTTTCTATCCAAAGTTCATTAATTTGCTTGTATTATGCAGAAGAGGATTGACCTCAGACTGGGAAAAACATCTGGATCTTACAGTGACCAGAATTACAATTTAATGCTCAGAAATAGTCTGGGGTTAGATGGGAGGAGGGTGGCATCTGCCCACCTCTGGAAAAAAAAAAAAAGAGAAGGAAAAAGAAGAAAAAAAGAGAAAATCCTCAACTTTTCAAGCTGCTGCGACTCCACCTGGGGAAGTCTTCCTGGAAGATTTAGTACAAGGGGCAAAAGGAAGTGTGTCAACACGAGCTGTGCCATCCAATGGATAAAACTGGCTTTGGAATTCACCTTCCCAGTGCCAGAACTCCCGCTGCTGAGAGCTTCAGAAATTGAAGTGATGTCAAGCAATTTCCCTTGGCTCCCAGTCATGCCAGAGACAGACACTCTGACGCCGAGGGAGGATGATGGGGAGATAGCAGGTCCCTCTCATTTTCACAAGAACTCCAGGGAACTGCTCCCATATCTGGTGCAGAATTAATCAAGATAAGTTCATGTGTGATAACATGTATCTTGAAGGGGAGAAAACCTGGACAGCTCCTGCCTCTCCAGGAGTAAATCTAAGGGCTCTCCAAGAAACACAAAGCTGTCCTTTTCTGCCCTGACCCACCCCAAAAGCAGAGCTCAGGCTGGAAAGTTGTAGAAAAAGACAAGGTATGGCACAGGAGTGTGACACAGCAGAGGAGCATCCCATAATACTGAGAAATCATTGATGCTTTTACCCTCTGGCACAAGAAACTTTCACCTGACCCACAGATACTCCTCCTGCTGCTACTCTTAAAATATTCCACCCCATGAACAAGTGAACAGTTTGTGCATCCACAAAAATGGATATTTTGAGGTATTTCAGCGAGGTCTAAACTCTGTCTGATTGTTACACTGCCACTGTGACATGTTTCATACTGAATGAAAACATCAGAAATGATTAGGTCACTCGAATTGTGGGGAGGGTGGGAAATTGGAAAAAGGTTTGGGTTGCAACCATGGAAACTGGAGTGTGAAGAGACCACTGAGGAAACACACAGAGATGCTTTTCTCTCTGTAACACAAGTGCACCAAGCAAAGTGCTGCCCTCCAAATCACAGAATCCCAGAATGGACTGGCTTGGAAGGGACCTTGAAAACCATTCAGTTCCCCTCTGCCATGGGCAGGGACACCTCCCAGTATCCCCAGGTTGCTCCAAGCCCCATCCAACCTGGCCTTGGACACTTCCAGGGATCCAGAGGCAGCCACAGCTTCTCTGGGCAACCTGTGTCAGGGCGTCTCCACCCTCACAGGGAAGAATTCCTTGCCAATATCCCATCTAACCCTGTTCTCTGGCAGTGGGAAGCCATTCCTTCTGTCCTGTCCCTCCACATCATTGTCCAAAGTCTCTCTCCATCTTCCCTGTAGCCTCCCTTCAGGTACTGGAAGGGGCAATTAAGTGACCCTGAAGACTTCACTTCTCCTGACAAGCCCAATTCCCTCAGCCTTTCCCACAGCAGAGTTGCTCCATCCCTCTGAAAATCTTGGTGCCTCCTTTGGACTTTTTCCAGCAGCTCCAGGTCCTTCCTGTGCTGGGCCCTGGGGTTGGAGGCAGCTCTGCAGGTGAGATCTCACCTGAGAGGGGCAGAATCCCTCTCTGTGCACCTTTATCCATCCCAAACGAGGCACTTTGCAGACTCCAGAAGCCTTCAGGCCACACCACCACATGGAATGCACCAGGAAATCACACACATGCAATTCCAGCCTGACGGAAGTGTAGGCAATCAAAATCTGTGCATGGAGCACTCTGAAGTGTTCACAGGGAATTCCCAATGAGTGCCATCAGTTGGATCTGATTAATAAACCACACCAGCAAGGCACAAGCTGCGAATTTGTGCTCACAAGCACTTCCAGGCACACAGACAAGCACCAGGCTTGTGTGCATTAAACACAAGAAAATCACTTATACTCAGGTAGCCAAAGGCCTCTGAAAATATCACCTGGTATTTTTACAGGAAGCACTGTCTGGAAAACTCTCATGCTGCATTTTCCCACCTGCATTGTTCACAAGGTGACATCCATCAGCAGCATCCCAGATGGATGGCATGAATTAACAGAGCAACTCCAGAGGCTGAGTTCCCAGCCAGGTATTTATATCCCTTCCCTTGTGAGCAAGCTGACTGTACTTATCTAAGAAACTGTAACCCCTCCCAAAATAGGCAGAAGTGTCAATACATAAAAAATTGGAATCCAAGAGAGGAAAAAAATTCCAGATTTGTATGTTTTGTTTGTGGACACATCAGAGATGGAATAGCCTTCTAAATGGAAGGTGACATGACCAGCATATTTCCCCAAGGTATAATTTGCCTCTCTAATGAAACAGTAACTTCCCACTATGCTGTCATGAATAATATCACCTGAAATAATGCTTATTCCTTTAATCCAGGAATATGTGGAAGGATGAGAAAAGCATTCCCATGTATGACAAGCGAACAGCAAAGCAGCAGGGCTGACATCAGAAACTGTCTATTCTTTACTATTTCAGCTATCTCACCAGAGATTGGTAGTGAGAACACAAAATCCTTCAGCTGCAGATGTGTAAATCTGGGCTCAAACTCAGCCATTTGAAGCAACATGAATAGAGAAAGAGCTGAGGTCTCAGCCATCTCAACCGGCAAACCTAAAATCAGTAAATATCTATATTGCCTTGTGGGGCAGCTGCACCCAAATTCCAGATTTTGATTTGTTCTTCAGCATGTAACAAACTGTTCTCTACAAGTACCTGATACCAACCCCAGACCAGAAAGGATGAAGATACAACTGCAGTAAACAACATAGAGAGAATATTCCCAAATTCCCAGCAAGAATATTCTCAATCCTGTCTTCTAAACAGCATCTGAATTGCATGTAGTAAATGAAGACCAAGGGCACACTCTAAATGAAAAAATAAACCACCAAAAAACTCAATAGCTATTTATGATGTGAGTGCCATTTCCAGAGAAATGAACAGTACATAATTATGTAATTAACAATTATGATTGTCTAAATAATCTCATTGTAGGGTTGGAGTGAGTCGAGTTACACGATCAAGCTCAGATTCAGCATTTCTAGGGGGTTTTTTTTGTTTGGTGTTTTTTCTTTTTTTTTTTACACAAATTGGTATTTGAATGAGGTTCAGTATAATATGTGAAGTGACATTATAGTGAGCAGAAAAAGGATGAAATAAACCTTAAATTCCTGACTGTACAAGAAGGGCATTGTATAAAGGCCTCCATGAGACACGGCCTGACCCACTCAACCAACTCCAGCAGCCCAAAATCTCTCTGGGAAAACATGCAATTCCAGCCTGATGGAAGTACAAGCACTGAAATCCTCGGAGAGGCTTAAACATTCCTTGTATGATATCCTCATGTGTCTTATGAAAGGAAAATCCCCCCAAATTTTGAAGGATTTTATTAATTAGTGTCCAAGGCCCAGCTTGATAAGGCCCTGAGCAACCTGGGACAGCAGCAGGTGTCCCTGCCCATGGCAGAGGGGTGGAACTAGAGGAGCTTTAAGGTCCCTGCAATCCAAATCATTCCAGGACTCCAGGATTGTATTTATTCAAGTATTTTCAAGACAGCCCAAAGGCATAAACTTTTCAAAGACATGTTTCAAAAGTTTGCCGTAAAACCCCAAGAGCACTATCCTTTCCCTCAAACAAATAATTTTCAAATACAGTGCTTATGACACCAGGAAGAAACTGTGAAACGATTCAGAATTTTGAGTTCAACCAAAACTCAAACATACAATTCACTAAAAATTAATTGGAGGAAATTTACATCCAAGGCCAGGTTGGATGGGGCTTGGAGCAACCTGGGATACTGGGAGGAACTGGATGAACTTAAGGTCCCTTCCAACCCAAACTTTTCTGTGATTCCATGACTTTATGTTAAAGCAATAATGGCTTTTTACATGTAACTATTTCATTGTTTGCCTTACAAATGGATTCTTTCCATCAAATACTTTAAGGACTTTCTGAAGGAAGTAAGACTTTTATGGTTTCAGAGTGGATAAACCCCAAGTTTTCCTTCTGATAGAGCCACAGCTATTCCTCCAGGAGCTGACATCACCTGTGCCCCAGCCAGGCAGTGCTGAAATCAATATTGCAGGGCTTGCAAAACACAAATTCCCTTCCCACTCAGACCGTTCAAACCTGTCTGCAGCCTGTTGGACTCCTCGGAGCCACTGGATGCTCCAATGGTTTTGGCAATGCAAAGTTCCCATTTTCACTGGGGTCAGCCAGAACAAGATCAGACCACATTCCTGGTGGCCAGCAGGTGATCTGTGCTTGTGTAAGCTCAGGCACAAAGGCACAAGTTTATCTCTGTGTCCGAATGCAGCCAGCTCGCTCTGCAGAACCACCCGCAGCGAAAACAGCAGCTCAAGAACAGATTCCAAAAAAAACAGCAGCTCACTGAGACAGGGTCTGTATGGCAGTATGATCCTGGCAATGGAATTTATCCACTCTGGCTGCAGAGTCAAGAAAACCACTGGCACCTTCAAAGAGCTCAATGGTTTGTTCACACACCACCAGGTGAGACAGGAGAGTAAGTTATTCCTTCTCATTTAATGAGAAAGGATTAAAAATGTATTAAAATTAAAAAGTGTTCAAGAATAATTGCAGCAAGAATTAGGGGGAGCACTCCAATTCCTTGGAGTTGATCTGCCCTTCAACCAGAGAACAGCTGTCTGGAAGGTATCAACCCTAATAATGTTGTGACCAGAAAGTTAACCAATAACAGAATCCCAGAATGGTTTGAGTTGGAAGGCACTTTAAAAATTATCCAGTTCCAGTCCCATACCATGGGCAGGGACATCTACCACTATCCCAGGTTGTTCCAAGCCCTATCCAACCTTGGACACTTCCAGGGATCCAGGGGCAGCCACAGCTGCTCTGGGCAACCTGTGCCAGGGCCTCACCACCCTCTGAGTGACATTATTAGGTAATCTTGAATAAGATAATAATATTAGAATAAGATGTGGCAAATCCTTTAAATGCTTTTGAATGTGCCTTTTTGCTTCTGTACTTGAAAGATGACTGAACAGCTCGGGTCCCTCCCAGCTGGCTATAGGGCAGAGGTACAGTATAGAGCAGGGGTCATCATAAATTTAAAAAAAAAAACAAAAACAAAACCAAAAAAAGAAAGGAAAAGATACTTCAGTTCCAGTTAAAGCCAGAACGACCATCTTTGTAACCAATTAATTTAGCGAGGCTTTTCTTGGTTTAGAAGCCACAGCCTCCTGTTACAAGCTCTGAATCAGTCTCACATCTCTATTCTCTCAAATGCTGATCAGGACAGTCTTGGGCAGCCCCAGGGGATTAATCCAGCATTCCTCAGTTTCCCTGGTGGAGGGAACTAGCAAGTGTATTCCAGGGCTGTTAAAGAGTTAATTAGGTAGGGCTTTGTGCATCGCAGCTTCACTGTTTCAGCAAGTCTCCGGTGACACCTAATTAACAAATCTCTGATGAGCTGTTTCTTAGAGAGCTCAGCACGGTACTCAACGAAAATCTCCTTATCATTCCAGCCACGCAGCTCCAATGTCCTGCTGCCCCTCTGCCCCTCGGTGAGGGGATATCCATGATTCTCCTGGCTGGTTCTAAGCTGCCAATCCTGCCCCTCGTCTCAATAAAAGTTTATTTACTAAACTTGAGAGCATTTCATACAAAGCAAAAAACAGGCAGCTACATCAAAGCCTCCCTATTATCACTCCCTAGTGAACTGTGAAAATATAAATTCAAAGCTGACAAGCTAGTTAGACTTTTAACTAAAATCTGAGGGCAATTAACTTTAACCATGCCACTCTGCTACTGTACTCCTGGCACCAGCTTTGAGTAGTGGCCCAAATTCCTCTGAGGAACAGAAAGACCATTTATCTCCTCTATTTATTCAGGGCAAACCTCCTCCTTCGTGTCAAGCTGGGAATGCAGCGTTGCTGACTGTGACTGGCAGTGATAAAGGAGCTGGTATGATTTTCAAATGAGCAGCATGTCCTGCTTTCCCAAATATTGGAGAAAAGTGAATAATATGCCCTCCTAAATAAGAGCCAGGCACCGATTCAGAGCTGCACACTGGGGAAAAGATGCCTATAAATTCCTGGACACATAAAGCTCCTGCCTTAAGCAGGAATTCTGCTTGTATCTCCTACACAAAGGTATTTTTCATTTGTAGAACTTGGGAAAGGAAAGCAATCAGAAGTGACAGAAAGATCACTTATTTAAGAATAAGTTAGGAAGTGGCATTAATCTACAGAATAATTTCTGTACATGTGCTCCCTTCCAATGTTCCTTGATGTCCTAGCCATGTTCTGGGACTGAATCCTTTCAGCAGCACCAAAAATGTGAGTCCCTGGCCATGGCAGGGGGTTGGAATAAGATGATTTTTAAGGCCCTTCCCAGTCAAACCATTCTGTAATTCTGTTCTATGAAAAATATAAGACAGAAACTGTCAAAAGCATATTGCTTTGCAAAGTTATCTTGCCTTGAAAACAATATAAAGCTTTTATATATTTGCAATATATGATTATATACCAAGAGCTTTGTATCTAAAGCTCAAAACAAATATTTAATATTTAGTGGAAGCTTTACATCTAGAGTCTCAAATGTTTATATCCGATGGAGAGAGGTGACCCTCAAATGCACAGCTCACACCTTAAGCAGGTTAAATGCCCCTTCACTGCAGCTTTCCTCTTCCCCTGCTTCTCAGATGTTACATCACTATATTTAAGCTCTCAGCTGGGATTAATCTCCCTTTCCTTTAGGCATTTAGCTTAACTCTGAAACAATTGGAGAATATTGCCTTGAATCCATCAGGATCAGCACATCCCCACAACAAGAAGATATCCTGAAGGACAAAACAAGAAGCCAAGTGAGTGCCTCCTGCATGGCACCCTGAAGGTGATTTTGTGTCAGGGCCCTTAAGTGGTGTCAAACCCCACAACTACCCCTTGGGTGCAATCTCATCTTTTCTTTCGAGGACTTAAAACCCAGGAAAACAGAGAATTCTCCCACCAGCCTGATAATCCCAGCTGCAGAAAAAATGGTTACTAATTAGGACAAAAGAGTTTTGCAGCTTTCAGTCCAAAACTTTTAACCATAAAAACTACTTGGAAAATTAAGTACAAAAAACTGCTTTACAGATGTCATGGCAAAATTCTAATCTCTTATTGCCTGACATGAACTTGAGGTAACTTTTCCTACTTCCCAAGCTCTCTCTGAGTGTGTGAGCAGTTCCCATCCCTTCAGCCACTCTGTGAAGGTGAGGGGCATTTTGTTCAGCTGNGGGAAGGCCTGAGTAGAGGGGGCCTGCTGGAATGAAGGCAAGGTATCAGCAGCACAAGGGATACACGAAGTCCTGGCTGTCAAAACAAGGGCTGCTGCTCCACTTGATCACTTACACAAACACTCCTGCACTTCTTGCCTGACCTCAGCTTCCCAAGATCCACAAATATCCAGGGTTACACACCCCCANAAACAATTGGAGAATATTGCCTTGAATCCATCAGGATCAGCACATCCCCACAACAAGAAGATATCCTGAAGGACAAAACAAGAAGCCAAGTGAGTGCCTCCTGCACGGCGCCCTGAAGGTGATTTTGTGTCAGGGCCCTTAAGTGGTGTCAAACCCCACAACTACCCCTTGGGTGCAATCTCATCTTTTCTTTCGAGGACTTAAAACCCAGGAAAACAGAGAATTCTCCCACCAGCCTGATAATCCCAGCTGCAGAAAAAATGGTTACTAATTAGGACAAAAGAGTTTTGCAGCTTTCAGTCCAAAACTTTTAACCATAAAAACTACTTGGAAAATTAAGTACAAAAAACTGCTTTACAGATGTCATGGCAAAATTCTAATCTCTTATTGCCTGACATGAACTTGAGGTAACTTTTCCTACTTCCCAAGCTCTCTCTGAGTGTGTGAGCAGTTCCCATCCCTTCAGCCACTCTGTGAAGGTGAGGGGCATTTTGTTCAGCTGATACAGGAAAGAAAGGAGCTTCAAGACTCAAAATTCTGTGACTGGAAGAGGATCTGTCATGGCTTTAGGCCTGTGGAGATGCAGAATCTGGGAGCAGAAGGGCCCTACAAAAGCCCACTGTGAGTTAAAGCAGAGGGGCAGCATCTCCTCTACCCTGGAAGATTCCCAGAAAGCAAGAGCAAGCCCGGACTGGGCAGGGAGCCCTTTATTGTTATCAGTGTTTTTGTACAGCCAGTTGCCAGGAGTGACAAAGCTCTGTTTTCCAGGAGCGAGTGCTCAGATGAGAACCCCCCGGCCCGGCGGAGTGAGGGCCCTGCCCGCTGGGCGTCTCTTGGAGACGACGCCCATTTCCCTACGACAACGCCGGAAAAAGGAACGGGCCACGCTCCCTGCCTTTGGACCAGATCCACCGCAGTTGCTACACACACAGCATTCCTTTGCCATTTGGTAACTGAC
>VXBB01012429.1:19688-37386 GCA_013399915.1 Illadopsis cleaveri
AAAAAATCCCGAGCCTGTAGTGCTCCAGGTGGGAAGGCCTGAGTAGAGGGGGCCTGCTGGAATGAAGGCAAGGTATCAGCAGCACAAGGGATACACGAAGTCCTGGCTGTCAAAACAAGGGCTGCTGCTCCACTTGATCACTTACACAAACACTCCTGCAGGTGAGATACTGCTGCACTTCTTGCCCGACCTCAGCTTCCCAAGATCCACAAATATCCAGGGTTACACACCCCCACCCCCAGCCGTGCCCTCAGGGGATGCTCTGGAGCATAGCACCCCTCTCCCATGCCGATTTTATGTAAACAGCCCTGCTTTTGCAGGGATTTCAGGAAAGCTGGAGACAGTCACGCTCCAGGACTCTCTGAAAGTTTAATTAAGTTGCAGCGTCTTAAAAACCACAATATGGGCGCCGTGGCTGTAAAGTTCAAAAGGTAAACAGGGAAGCACATACAGAACACTTCCAACAGCTCTGCCAGAAATGAGCATTGGGAGAAACCTGGGTGATGCACGCTGCACTTCAAAATTCTCAGTTTTCATCCCAGTATTTCAATGCACTCCATGAAGAACCACACACAACACAAATCAGGCTGATACCCACTTGGTGGGGGGACACGTGAATCATCCCAGGATTTAGTGGTTGGGAAACTGGGATGCAAACTTGACCCAAGGCTGCACAGCAGGTGGTGAAAGGGAACCAGAGAGCCCTGACTAAAGCCTGGCTGTGCCTCACCTGAGCCACATTCCTGGAATCCACCACAGACAAATCCCATCCTCCAAATCCAGAGGGGCTGGGAGAGAGGAGTTCAAATGCAGTGATTAATTGGAGGCTTAGCGAGGCAGAGTTAAAATAGGGACATTGTGCCTTCTCAGTGTGCAAGTTCCAACAAAAAACTTCCTCTTCCAGCCGCTTGCTGACGTGTAGGATTACCCAATTTTCTCTCATCACCTCAAAGCTTGGCCCAGCATTCTCACTGCTCTTAAGACGAAATGTAAATGAATGCTTAAGCTCCCAGCATCAGCACAAGACACAGATATTAAAAGGCTGAATTGAGGTCACTTTGGCCAAGGCTGAATTGCTCCCCACAGAACATTCACTCCTTAAGTCAGGAGGAGAAACATTTTTAGGGGGAAGCAATTTGAGAGCTGGATAACTCGACAGTCATGTGTTTTGTTGTATCACTGCCCCAGATTGGAGCTGAGCAGCACCAGGAGTTTTATGTAATTTATATAATTTATATATTATGGTGGTCTTCATGGAACAGCTGGAGTTTTGAACTGGTGCTATCACTGCACAGACTGAGTCCTTAGAAAAGGGAGATATTTAGAAAACTTAATAATCCACTGGGCTAAATGTGGTGTTTACAAACTGATTAAGGAGTGGATACTGGGATGAGCTGAGCCAGTCAAGTCAATAAAGGTCCGAAGCTCTAAAATAATTTGGGAATTGTTGGAGGAAAGAGCTTTTACTTGGATGTGACAGCAGGACATGGAGAATCAGCCACTCCCAAAATGCATCAAGACAGAATTTGGGATGTTGTCTTTGACATATTTCATATCAAAATTTCCTAGGTGGCTTAATCCATTAGTAGTTGGAGAGAAATTCCACATCCGCTGATACCCAGAGGACTTTACAAATGTTTCACTAAACCTCAGAACTTTTCCAGGCACTTGGAGTGTTTGGTGCTTTTTCAATATTTTTAAGAGTTAAGCAGTAGATGAGATTTGGAGAGAAGCAACAAAAACCTCCTGCTTATTTACTTGAACTGATCCTCTTTTTCTCCACTAAATATAAACTTCATATCCATATTATGAGACATCAAAGAATAAATATATAAATAAAGGGTTTCCTGAAATAATAAAATTGCTTGATTTTTTCCTCATCTAAGATTTTTTTTACTCCATTATGAGATATAGTGGTTTAATGAATAATAAAAAAACACCTTCAAGCTTGCACTTGACCACAGCAAGATGTTTGCAGCAATTACTATTTTTCTAACTGCAAATATTTCTTGCAAAATATACAAGCTGACAATTTAAAATTAAAATATATTTTTTAGAAATTTTAAGAGAAATAAATTGTATTTTCTGTGAACTAGAAAACATTTCCTAATTAGCATTAGCCTTTGACTACCTTGTACTACAGAAACTTTCTTCTGCTCTCAAGCTTAGATATTTCTTTGTAAAAAAGTATTGAGAATAAATAATTTTCTTTCAAGTATTGAAGCATGGAGTGACATTTAAATTCTTCAAAATTCTGGAAAACAGGATTTTAGGGCATGCAATATTTTTGATCTTCCTTTCATTTGTTAAAAAACAACCTGTACCACACAGGTGACACAGGATCAGTGTTACCCTGAGCTGGGTTGGATTCTGATATCAAAAACACTTTTCCCAGCACTTGGAAAAAGTGAAAACAGAGCAGGTTTAAAATAACTCCCAGTAAATAAAAAATTAAAAATTGAATGCTGTGGACAGCCACACTTCTCACTCTCTGTCCACTCTACTATCCATGGTGAAATCATCCTCAATCTTGACTTTTCGTGGGAGCTGAAAGTTTATCCAACATATGTCGGTTTTTAACTCCAGCTGAGGTAGTTGCAAGGTGGCCACCAAACCACCCTGGGCATTCTGGATCCTGAGGGACTCCAGAACTTTCCACCAGGATCACTGAGGCAGAAACTTCTGGAGGTCCATCCCAGGCTACAACCAAAAATTTCTGAGGAATTAATGATCACAGACAGCAGCACCTCCTGCACAGACAGCTCACCTCCTGAAGCCAGACCAACCCTCAGCCTCCCCTCCCCACACCCACCAAGTTTTTAGCGCTGTGAGTCTGCAAATCCAAACATGCAAGGGTACAACCAACCGTCCCCAAGGAGAGAAGGGACAAACTACACACCACAAATGGATTCACATCCCTTAATCCAGTGCAGGGAAGACTTCATACCCTGCTGCATGCATGGAAGTTTTGGAATCTGTTCAGCAGAGTATCCAAACTCTGTCCAACTCAGCAAAACTTTTGAATTCCCCTTGGTTGCTTTTTTTGTGGCTGATTTCAGTTGTTATCATGGAATGGGTTGGGTGGGAAAGGACCTTAAATCATCCTGTTCCATCCTCTGTCATGGGCAGGGACACCTTCCACTATCCCAGGCTGCTCCAAGCCCTGTCCAGCCTTTCCTTGGACACCCCCAGGGATCCAGGGGCAGCCACAGCTTCTCTGGGAAACCTCTGCCAGGGGCTCACGATAGTCACAGGAAAGAATTCCTTCCCAATATCCCATCTATCCCTGCCGTCTGGCAGTGGGAAGCCATTCCCTGTGTCCTGTCCCTCCATCCCTTGCCCCAAGTCCCTCTCCAGCTCTCCTGGAGCCCCTTTAGGCCCTGGAAGGGGCTCTGAGCTCTCCCTGGATCCTTCTCTTCTCCAGGTGAGCACCCTCAGCTCTCCCAGCCTGGCTCCAGAGCAGAGGAGCTCCAGCTCTTGGAGCATCCTTGTGATTCCAACATTCTAACAGGTCCACAAGTCCCTGCTCTCTCCTCTCAACAAATCAAAACAGGACAATATTCATCCTTAACTCCAAATCTGAGACCTTTCTCACAGAGTATTCCATGAGGGGAACAGCAAGGCCTCATCACCAGGATCCTGACATGGGACACACCTTTCAAAGCTGATGCTGAAGCCGCCTGAGCACAGAAGGCACCAACAATCTCCCTGCATGATCTGTTTTCTCCATCACCCTCTTCCTCTTTCCTTAGCTGAGGGATATGCACAGTTATTAACAGATGAATGACATTAATCATCACTTTTGTCACATTTGTCCCTCTCTCTATGGCAACACCAGAACTGTTCAAAGGAAACATGCTGGGATTGATGGTGGTTTGCAGAGGGAGGCTGCAGATGTAGTGAAAACCAGACACTGGATTTCTTAACCTTGGGAAAACTCAAATAAGCCCAAATTAAATTCAAATGGCCACATTTGCAAAGATGGCAGGGAACTGGAGGGAGCTCGGAGAGAACCAGTTTGGACACTGGTGGGGAACTTCACCACCACCAAGTCACTCTCCAGCACCAGATATTTCTCCTGACTGGAGAGTTAAAAAAGCAAATATTCACAGCTGAAGAAAGAACAATCCAACAGAGAAGCTGAAATACTGGATTGGAAGTGGAAAAGCTTGTTTCTTTAGATTTTAAGCACTTTCTCAGGCTGAATCATTTCTTTTGCTCCATCTTCTGGTTTGTTTAACCCATCTGAACCAACCAGCAGTTTCATAACCAGTTTGATGAGCCAAAAATCAGAAGACACCTTTGGAGGAAGGTTAGACACCCTTTAATGACACTAAGTCAGCAAAAATCAGAATGCTGTGAACACCCAGTCCTTGCAGGCTGCTTGAGTAGACCCAGCTGCCACCTTGGAGGTAATAAATTGCATCCTAATCCCTGATTTCTGAGAGAGACCAAGCTGCTGTTTCCCTCTCATTCCCACAGCAGCATTGTCCCTACAAGTTGTCAGCCCAAATCCCACTCCTCCAGACACAGGAATAAGCAAATTCCTGCCCCAGGGAAAGCAGGGCAGGGAGGGAGACCAACTCATCATCAAGAACTTGCCCACCTGGCTTAAAAATCAACAGGAAGCCACCTGCTTAGTTCACACTTCCATAGACAAATCCTGTTATGATAGGATCAAAAAAAGGTACTTTTCCTTGTTTTGAACTGCTGCACTGCATTTTTTAATTTTTTTTTTAAGGAAAGCTCTTTGATCACACAAATATTTTTAAAAGGAAAAACAAAACAAGGCTGGTCTATAAAGCTCAGGCCCATGGCAAGGGCTGTTTAGAAGGAAGGGAATTACACAAAATAAGGTGAGGTTTAGTCCCTAAAAGCCAAACCCATATTCTTAGGTACTGGTGTATTACTTTCTCACATAATACACAGTTAAAAAAGAAAAAAAAAAAGACAATTGCAAGAAAAAAAGCACAATTAGGATTTGTTCTGAGCACCCAGTTAAGCAGCTATGCCAAACATTGTTTTGTGGTGCCTTACACGATTCCACTGCTTTAACCCTATTTACCCCATGGATAAAAGTGCTTCTAGATCACATTTTTATGCAGTTTAATTTAGAGCTGGATTCCCTTCCTCCCCTTTTCATTTTCTTTTTTTTTTTCCCCTCTTTTTTTTCTCTAAATCGCAGTGAAGAATCCCACTGGAGAACCACCTTTGCAGGACAATGTGTTTTAAAATATACAGATGACAAGGGCCAGCACAGAAATGCCAAAAGCCAAAAAGGAAATCAGGTCAGTTAAAGCCTTTTACCAACACAGATCTGTCTCTTACACCATAGATTTCCCCCAATTATTTCATCAGACCCATTTATGGATCTATTTTTTTGTCCATGCAGTGCCTGAGCACTGGATATGACCAACTGAGCAGCCTCGGGATCTTTAAATGACAAAAGCAACTGAGCCATTCTGATTTCAGACCCATTCAATCTCAACACCAAAAAACCACAATGATTTCCTCTTTTTGAGAGGGGGAAAAAAAAAATTCTTGAGGGTTCTTTTCTTCCAATTCTTAAAACAGAAGAACTCCAATCGTGACAAAGTTCTGATTGGCCTTTTCCTCTCACAAACTTCCACAGCCTAAAAGCTTCCACGATGAAAAAAAAAAAAAAAAAGCAAAGGCAGCAAAAATCCACCTCCAAAAAAAACACAGCACAGCTTTCACACCAAGCGTAGTTAAAAAATGACTAAGTTTTCTTGATATATGAATTTGTGGCTAAACCATTTATCAATGACCTGTTTACCTGTGCAGCAGAGTCCCTCAAGCCGAGGGCCATGTCATTCCCCTTTGACTGATTAATTAGCCAATCAAGGGATATTTTTCACTGTTGAGGCAGGATGGGTTATTCCAGCTAATGCCTGGTCTCTAATGGTAACACATTAAAGCCAACTCGGCTCTTTAAGCCTCTGGAAGTGACCAAAAGGGAAGGAGAGAAGATAAATCAAAAAGAGCTCCCCCCAGTTTTGTTTTCTGTTCCTTAACAAACCCCCCAAGGAACAAACGTGGAGGCAAGACTTCTCCAATGAAGAGAGGAAGAAAAAGCACCTTTACTTCCAGATTTGGAGATATCTCCTCCTCTCCCTCTCTCCTGATATCTGAACAGCAATAATTTATCCTCCAGTTGATTAACAAGGTGCTTATAGAATAGGCAACAAAACATCAATACTTTGCTCTTCCTCTTTTTTTTTTAATCAAAAGCACAACTAGGACAGAATGCTGGGTAAAAATAAATTCTTCCTGGTGTTCCTGAAACAATCTAATCTGCATGGGGAAATATTAAATATATTGCCCAAATTAACACCTTGAGCCTAATTAATTTTCTGACTTGCTACATAGGGGGTGTTGCAAGTTACCAGCTCAAAGCAACAGGGCCTTAGATCTGCTTTCCCTGGGTCTGTGCTGCCAGATTTGCTCTACCTGTACCTCCTGTACAGGGGGTTGGAACTGGAGGAGCTTTAAGGTTCCATTCAACCCAAACCATTCTGTGGTTTGTGATTTAGCCCTTCCGCTGCACTGTCCTGTTGTCCTCTTCCTTGTGACTTTGTGTCACCAGCCCGTCCTGGTTGCTCCTCAGGTGCAGGCAAAGGCCTTGCACTGCTCACTGCTGGCAGAATGTGGGTTTGGGTTGGTTTTTCCTCTTCTTTTTGAGCCTTTTGGCTGTTAAGAGTCCATGGTGGGGTGCACAGCAGAACTGGAGAGGCTGAAAAAGTTCCTGCAGTACTACAGAGGCTGCAAAAATTCCTTTATAATAATCCCAGAGTGGCTTAGGTTGTGAGGGACCTTAAAGCTCATCGAGCTCCACCCTTTTCCATGGGCAGGGACACCTTCCACTATCCCAGGCTGCTCCAAGCCCCATCCAACCTGGCCTTGGGCACTTCCAGTGATGGAGCAGCCACAGCTTCTCTGGGAAACCTGTGCCAGGGCCTCATTACCCTCACAGGGAACAATCCTTCCCTCATCTGAACTTCCCCTGCCTCGTCTCAAGACCATTCCCCCTTGTCCTACCACTTGAGACAAAAAATCTGAGGCAAGTAAAACATGCTGGTCGAAGCAGCCGAGATTTCAAAGATATGAAGACTCTAAAATATTTCATGACTGAACAGGGAAGGCCAACAGATCCACGTGCACAAGGACAGGGATTCCAGCACCAGCTCATCTCCTTTAGCCACACAGAATCCAAGCACAACACAACCACAGGAATCCAACTTCAGTACTGGAGCTGCTCACAGACTGGCTGCTGGGTGATGTTTCACTTAAACTGATCCATCTCTGCCCATCCCAAGGGGTCTAAAAGTGTTAAACTCATCTTTTTCTTGGCGTCACTCACGGAGGAGCTGGGATTTCCCTCAGGAGACTCCTCCAGTGCCCCGCTGACATCACTGTGAGGAAGCCTGCTGAAGAGTAAGTCTGTGTCTTCCTTTTTCTAATTGAAGTTCTCACCCCCCAGTCCCATTCCTGGCTTTTCCCTACTCTGATTACTGTCCCTTCCCTTCCTCTGCTCCTCCCTCCCCATGACCCCCAGATATTTATAGGCAGAGAGGTCATCTTTTTTCTGCCTCTTTTCTGAGATGAACGTATCCAGTTCCTCCACTCTCTCCTTCTAGGACATGCCCTCTAACCCTGTCTCCCATTTTACTAAATCGTTTTGGACTCTCTCCAGGTTTTTGATGTCTTTTTTTTTTTTTTTTTTTTCCTATTCTGTTCTGCTTCTCAGTCCCAAATACCTCATGCTAACTGTGGTCACCAAAGCAGAACGGTGAAAAATCTGTGTTAATTTGTAACTCATTTTTCTCTTCTGCAGTTTTGTTAGGTTTTTTGGGTTTTTTTCCCCTTCCCTGGCATTGCCAAAAAAGGGAGCAGCAAATTAATTTATGTGCTAACCCTGCAACAAATTTGGTCACAGGTAAAAAAAAAAAAACATACTAAGATTAAACTTGCTACTTGCCTCAAGTCACAATTGTGAAAGCCCACAAACACCAATATCTTGACTGGTATTTTGCAGAAAGTTGAGGTGCAGGGAATGGTATCAGTTCACTCATAACTTCAGGGAGCCCATGGCAGAGCCAGACTTTAATGGATTTTCAGCTATGTCCCTTAAGATCAGCCAACATGCTTTTCTGATAAGTGCAGGGAAATACAAATCAGTCGAGGAAGTTCTGCAAAATGTGTCAGAAGACAATTTCCTGATTAAAAAACAAAACAAAAAAAAAGTGAAAAAGCACCAGGGGGTGGACAGTTCCATTTCTAATGCCTAACAAGGAAGAAATCACTGCAAGCCTGAGACTTTCGGGCTACTTGGATTGGGTGGCTTCAGGGAACTTACGCAGGTTTTACATCCAAGTTACACAAACTTGGAGGAAGCAGATTACTCATGGAACTGCCTGAGCCATGCATGCGAGGTGGATGCAAAACACTCAGGTTTTTATGCATCTCCACCAGGGTTTGAGCAAATCAGAGCTGTTCCCCCCCCAACCCCCAGAGCGAAATCAGTGCCAGAATCATGTTGTTCAGCAACCAAGTTGGGACCGTCTGCAGCTCATTCCCAAATCCTCACCCTCACTCAGGAGCATTTTCTCCAGTGATAAGGCTCCATCAGGAAACACAGCTGGATGGAGGAAGGAAATTCTGAGAAGCAAAAAAAAAAAAAAATAGTGGGGGTTCCAGGAAGTTCAACCAGATAGGAACTAATGGAATTTGTTTTTCTGTCTCCCCAGCTCCCAGTGTGTTCCTAAGCAAGTGAGAAAATCACAGGGAAAAGTGGTGGGGGCAAAAAACAAGTCTGGCAGATCTGACCCTGCAAAACAGGTCCTCACTGCAGGTCTCCAGAGAGCATCATAATTACAATTCAATATTTTCGATCACTTGCTCTCCCTGGGAAAAACTGCAGACGTTTTCAATTTAGGTCCACTCTGAAGCCCAGCCATTGTTTTCTTCCCCACCTCATTTTTTTGACTTGTATTTTTTTTTGTTTTGTTTTGTTTGAAACAAAGGTCCCTGTGTAGTTTATTAAGAAGGTTTGAGTTGGACACATGATTTATCAAAAATAATTTTAAAAAAAGGATGGTTATGTTGAATATTCAGGAGAATTAAAGGTTGCAATTGCCTCTGATTAGTAACAAATATCTCAGAACCATCAAAACAACAGCATTGTAGTTTTATTACTTCTAGAGAAACTGCTTTCAACCCTCAGGGGCAAACAGCATTTCCTTCCACATCCTTTGCAATTCCCCTCTTTTGCAATCTTTACAGTCCTCTGGCCAACTCCCTCTTCCTTTGATAAGGTAGATAATCCAAGTTTCAGCATTCCCCACTTACTGCTGCAGAGCTGCTGTGGAACAAGAGCAAGGATCCATTACCAGTCCTTGGCCACTGAGACAGTTAAAAAGGGAGCCTGAGATCAGCCCCACAGTTAAGAGAGTTCAGATTAAGCTCACACAGAACATCTCCTGCCAAAAACTACTTGCAGAGATCATAGAATGATTGTTAATGTCCACACTGGAAAAGAGTGGACAGGACTGATTGTTACAGTGATTTGTTGAGACCCTGTTTATCACTGCAGCAGTTCAGGGGTGACAGATTTTTGACAAGCACTTCAGAAAAGCCAAGATTATCTTGCCGGTGCAGAAACCATCATTGGGCCTTGAGTTCTCCCACTAACCCCCCTTGGAGCACAAGCACAGATGGAATTCCCTGTGTTTTGCCTTTTTCTTCTCTTTCCCCTAACCTCTAAAGGCAGTTTGGTGTGACACCAGCCAACCAGCCAGACCTAGTGCAACAGTGGGGAGGTTTAGATTGGATTTAGGAAAAATTCCTTCATGGAAGGGGTTGTCTGGCACTGGAATAGGCTGCTCAGGAAGTGGAGGAGTCACCATCCCTGGAAGTGTTCAAGAAACACGTGGCTGTAGGACCTGAGGACATGGTTGAGTGGTGAACAGGCTTGGAGTTGAGGATTGTAAAGACTTTTTCCATTCCATGATTCTGTGATCTCTTCTACCCCTTGAGTGATCTCTTTTATCCACCCACTGAAATTTTGTCATGGCCTTACACTGGAGGATTAAAGGAAGGCTGATAATCAAAACTCTGGACAAACTCCTGAAGAGTTTGCTGTCTCCTCCAGTCTCAGCAATTCTGTGATTCTATGAAAAGAAGTTCCTGATGCAGTTCCTGCATCTTTCCATGAAGTTGCTCCCAAGTTTTTCTGATCCCAGACTGAAAGAAACACGGGGAAAAGAATTAAGCTGAAAATCTTTATCAAAAGATCAAGAGTGGGATGGTAGCTCTGTTGGGGTCATTCAGTGCACATCAAATGTGTGCTGAATGCTTTTCAAACTGCATCTCTGAGAACAGAGGAGGGAGATGATACCTCAGAAAGTGCCCTCAGAGACAGGACTTCAAGCTATAAAATCATGGAATGGGCTGGGTTGGAAGGGACCTTAGAGATCATCCAGATCCACCCTCTGCCACGGGCAGGGACACCTTCCACTATCCCAGGCTGCTCCAAGCCCCATCCAACCTGGCCTTGGACACTTGCAGGGATCCAGGGGCAGCCACAGCTTCTTTAGGCAACCTGTGCCAGGGCCTCAACACCCTTACAGGGAAGAATTTTTCCCCAGTATCCCATCTAACTGTCTTCTGTAAGTTTGAAGCAATGCCCTGTGTCCTGTCCCTCCAGATCCTTGTAAATGGTCTCACTCCAGCTTTCTTGTAGCTCCTTTCAGGTACTGGGAAGCCACAATTAGGTAACCCCAAAGCATCTCCAGGCTGAACAATCCCAATTCTCTCAGCCTTTCCAACAGCAGAGCTGTTCCATCCCTGTGCTCATCCTGGTGCCTCCTCTGGACTGGCTCCAACAGCTCCAGGGGTTTCTGGGCTGAGTCATGTCCAGCTCTCACCCACCAGGACTCCCAAGTCCTTCTCCCAGGGCTGCTCCATCCCTTCATCCCCAGACTGGATGGATCCCCGGGGTTGCCCTGATCCAGAAGCAGCACCAGCACTTGGTCTTTTTAAATCCGTGAGAATTCCTGTGGGCCGCTGCTCCAGCTTTTCCAGGATCAACGGGAGTAGTTCCATGGATCATCTCCATTGCACCCACAGCTGGGAACCTGCAATCAGATTCATGGATAGGAGTTCTGGCTCCTATGGAAGTATGGAAATCCTTATGCTGTGACCAGGGAAACCAGCCCAGGGTTGCAGAAGCTGAAATTTGAAGGGAACTGGAGCCTACCACAACGTGCAGGCAAACCCAGGGCTCTGCTGGGCACCAGGGCCTTTCCTACCTCATCTCCACACAGGAACAGCTCAGCTCCAGGAGAATGGCAGCACCTTCCTGCTCCTGCAGTGAGCTCTGTGCCACAGCAGGGAAATGCCCAGGGCTCAGGGATTTCAAACCAGAAGGCAAACACAGAGAATTCCTGCAAAGCTCCATCATGGGGCACTTCCCTTTGTGCCACCTTAAGGAGCAGGCTCTGGAACATGGTGGGAAGGGATCACAAGAGTTCATGGGTGCAGTGCAATGAAACTGCTCAGAGCTGAAGGGCCTGAGCAGTGCACTTCTGTTCTCTGCAAACTCCACAGATCTCTGATCCATGAAGAGGAGAAGGGGGAGCTGGAGGAAGCCATTGTGTTGCCTCTGGCTTCCTCCCCCTGTGGTTGCTCAGCAGCAGCCAGAAAACAACAAATGCAGCTCCAAATTCTGTTCCCTCCTGCCTGGATTTGCATGGGGAAATTTGGGTGCACAGCCTGTGACTTTTCTGCCAGAAGCTTGAACCATTTCAGGAAGTCTGCACAGCAGCCATCAGCCAAGCACTGCATCTGTCCAGGGATTGGCAAAAACATGCACAAACTTAGACACCCTTTGTAAAATCCAGGTGATCTGCAGTGTTTATCCACAAAAGAGCAAATGTTCTGCAGGAAGAAGTCCCAGAAGAAGCAACTTTTCAACTCTGAATTTCAGAAGATGTAGAAGAAAGAGAGAAAACAATACTAGCTACCTGAGACAACTCATGAGTGGGCAAAATCTGCTCCCTTAACCCCCAGCAGTGCTGAGCTGCTTTAAATCCCAGTTTGTCCTGCTTCCCACTGATCTGACTGCAAGGGAGCCAAGGAGAAGATCCAGGGCATATTTAGGTGATCAGAACCAACAGGGCTCCCTGGTACCCACAGGATGTGAGAGCTCCAACAGCTCTCACAGACTGGAAGTTCCCAAATCCTTATTTCAGCTCCCAGTGACCTGCAGTGAAGTTCCACAATGACTTCCAAGAGCACAAGGAGCAAGGTGTCAAACATTACAAGGTATTCCAGAAATTTCCACTCCATTTCAAGCCCCATCTTCCCCTTAAAACCAGAGACTTCCAGGAACTTGGAACCAACAGGGCAATTCCTGCTATATATTCATTTGTGCTTTTCCAGAAGTTATTTTTTCCAAAGAATTTTTCTGGATATGTTGGTCATGTCACAGTTATTTTATCCACTGTTAGAGCTGGTCTGTGTCTGCAGGTACAAAATGCTAATGAACACATAAATAAAATAAAAGCTGGTCCAAACCTGGATCTCATTAAACAAAGTCAAGGGAAAGGTCTTCTCATCAAATATTTATCACTGTTCAGGCCACCTCTGAATCTTTTGCAGCTGCCCAGCCTTTCCCATTTTTTGTGAAAACAAAGGCAGTTTGTGGAGATTGCCCAGTTGCTACTGAATGTCCAATTTTATTTCGGATATTCATGGATCTTTCACAGAATCATTTAGGTTGGAAAAGACCTCTGAGAGCACTGAGTCCAACCTTTGACCTTTCAGGTCAAGCAAAATTCCTCTTTTCTACAATTTCTACCAAAAAATGAAAATGCTGGAGTGTCCTATCTCCAAAGAAATTACATCATGATAACCCACAAAAACAGGGACTAAATTTTTTAAATTAAATAAATTTTTAAATTCAATTTTACTCTTATTTCCTCATAGTTCAAGCACAGCCCTTCAAGTAGAAGAAACATATTGGCAGAAGACATTTGGATATTTTGTTGTAAGGGATAATAGACAAGGAAACAAGAGAAAGGAGAAGATTCTTGTTTACCTGGGTCTTGGCACTCTTCTGTCTTCTCCCAAAAATGCAGGACAGGTCCTGTTCAGTGCGTGATGAGAGATCCTTACCTGGAAGGGATAAAGAGAGGGAAAAACCCCAAAACCTTCACATCTGAGGATGCATTTTGGCAACAGTGTGACCCACAGACAGAGAGGAATTGCTCTTGGAGATAAGCAAAAATCAGGAAGTCCAGGTTGGATGGGGCTTGGAGCAACCTGGGATAGTGGAAAGTGTCCCTGCCATGGCAAGGGGGTGGAATTAGATGAACTTTCAGGTCTCTTCAAACCCAAACCATGCTGTGGTTCTATGCTCAAGCCACTAAATTAAGGCACACAGGAGGAAATGTGTGTATGCATTGGGATCTTTGAATTCTCACAAGGATTCACCATTTCTGACAGAATTAGGGAGTTACAACTCCTCCACACAATGAACAAAAAATCCATTTTTACTCAGTGGAGACTTTTCTCTGATTTCTGATGTTGCTTCTGAAAAGCGAAACCTCCACCTCTGCCACACACATTGGGTTATTGCAACTGAAAACCATTTCAAGGGTGAAGCAGAGATTTCCAGGAGGGCCATTATTCCCATCTGAATGTTGTGTGGTGAGCTGGATGTCAGATGTAGATCACAGAGGGGGAAGCAGGAGGGTGTGATGTGATGTGATATTCAGAGATACAGGCAAAGATTTAGCCAATTCCACAGCATAAGAGTTGTTGAGTTGTTCACTGCCTCTGCCAGAAAATTCTTTTGGAAAAGGTCAGCAAAAGTTAAATAAACAAAATTAACCCAAACAGGTCAACTTGTTAAGACTCTGCTGGGGTCTCAATCACTCGATTTTCTGGTTCCAAAATCAGTCACCTCAAAATGAATTTTGTAATGGACCAAAAAAATCCAAAACAAACAAAAAAATCCCCAAATCTGACTTCTTCTTTTTCCTGGGATCCTCAACTGCCCCGGAGGGTAAAGAGACACATCAGCCTAGAGGAGCAAGTGTTCCCCAGCTTCCTCACTGCACTGCCTCTAAATGGCCTTGTCCAAGCAAGCTGGAAAAAACTGGGGTTGTTTTCAGCTTTCTCTTGGCCAAGGCTTGGAATGTGACACCCAAAATCCTCCTGCTCCCGTTTTCAGGCTGCGCTTCCTTTCCGTGCCTCCCCCTGGATGTCTCCCCCATTTCTCCTCTAACAGAAAACCAACTCAGCTGACAGCCCCAACCTCCTGCAGCATCCCAGGGGAGCAGCTACTCGAAAAGCAGCTGAGATCAGTGCTTTAATCTGAGCTTGGGGTGTATTTCCCAGATCCAGGGGTGGCTGTTCCTCCAGCAGAGAGGCTCCAAACCAGCCCCGGGAGCGGAAGCCGCGTTTGGTGCCGTCGCTGTTCCCTTCTCCCGCTTTTGTGTCAGCTTGTCTTGTTTAGTCTGAAAGGAAGCAGGACTGGACTTCAACAACATGAGCCTTTCTCAAACAACTTTTCCTCTTTCCCTGAAAAAAGGACAATTTCCCTGTGTCAGGCCACAGAGGGTACAAGCAAATGAGAGGTTGCCTTGTGGAAACGTAACCAAACAAATGAGGGATATTGTGAATATGAAAGGCTTGAGCTGTATTTTACACGCTCAAAAGACACTTTTTTTTTTCCTCTATATTTAGTAAAAGGTTAAATCCAAATCAAAATAAATCCTCTTTGCTCAAACAGGCCACGGCCTCTGTACTTGTGAGCCCTGAACCAATTTAATTGTTTAATGTCATAAAGTGGCAGGCTCGTGTTAACAGCCCGGACTTCAAGGTCGAATTATTTCACCAAAAATCCCAAACCCTGATATGAAAATCTGGCCTCCATTCAGATATCAATTAGCTCTGTTTTAGCAGAGGCATTTGCTGTCAGAAAATAATACACAGAGCCTTCAGTTTAATAAATCAGCCATTAGTGGAAACTGATCCTGTCCATGCCCTGAAACGGGCACTCACCGTGTGAAAGGGGAACAGAGCAAAAGGGAAAGGACTGAACAACTGTCAAGGGCCAGAACCTGGGCTGACTCAAATAATGCCATCCCTCTAAGAAAGAAAGAAATTACTAACTTGATAAGAGTTTTTCTGGCTGCCCTAATTTATCCCATAAAGCACCTGGTGGATGTAAGAGGGCTTTCCTCTTCCTTCATGCAGGTTTAATCTGATCCCTGATCTCATCCACATGATCTCTGAGCAGGGGTTACTGGGGATTGCAGGGTTAGTGCCACGCACATGCCCAAGTCACTCCCACCTCACCTCTGCCTCCTGCTCCCATCCCATGCCCTCACTGCTTGGAATATTCACTGCTCCTTTATTCAGCTCCTTCACTAAAGAATTGTTTTATTTCCAACATCAGCAGCCTAAGGCCATCCAAAACTGCCCAAAATAAAGAGGAGCAGCACATTAGAGCTTTAAGCAAGTAGCTGCAGGGGGTTCTAAACCCAGGTTTTACTTGTCAAATTTAGACTCCACCAGGCAACAGATCACCTTCAGCAGGGTTTGTTCTAATCTGGGCCAGGGCTTATGAAATAAAAAAAACTCCACTTACCTTTGGCAAATTTCATATAATGGACACGTTTCTTGGAAGATTTGGATTTTTCTTCAAGGCTGAATGTCTTTTTCTGCTTTTTCACCGAGGACTCTAAAAAAAAACAAACCCCAAGCAAACAGGGTCCAGCTCTGTCAGAGGCACTTAAGCACCAAATTCAAAGGTCAGTGTAATTAATTTTCTCTCTCAAAATCCAGTCAACAACATATCATAAAGTAGTACTAAAGGAAATATTCTAAGTTTTGTCAGAAATATGTCAATACTTGATTTTTTTTTTTGCCCCATCCGCTTTCTTTCCCATTTCCAATCCAATATAATCTGAAAAGGTAGATACAGATACTCCAGGTCAAAGGCAAATCCATCTCTCTGGTAAGAAAATAATAATAGAGCTGTTTTTCATACAGTATCTCCAGCACCAGAGTCTGAGAAAGATGTAAGAAATAGCAGGAAATAAAATATTGATTGAGCAGAAAGAAAAAGGGGGATATCCCCCCCACAGGATTTCAATTTCTAACCCTACACAAAATACAAAAAAATTTTGTTTATTTGGACACAAGCTGATACATCTGTGTAAGGAAACTGCATGGTGACAAAGCTTTTCTGTCCCTGAGGCCAGCTAGAACAAATTGCCACATCCCTATTATCTCATTTTCCAGAGAGGGACTGCATCTAAACTGTCCTCTGGGAATGGTCCCTGGGGCTGGCTCAGTCCCAGAGTCACTCAGGAGTACTTTGGGAGACTTGTGAGCAGGTTAAAGCCACGTGGAGGATTAACCTCACTATTTAACAGCACAGAGATCACGTTCCTGTGCTGTGCCAGGTTATTTTGGGGGTACAAACGGTCTCTCTGCAGCCACAGAGCCTGTTAATTTACAAAACATTGCCAGACAGAGAGAATTCACCTGTTGAACAGTTAATTACTGCCTTAATAGTCCTGACAAGAGGCACCACAGGAGTCTCTGCACTGTAACTCCACAGGAGGTTACTATGGTGAGGTGTTTTTTTCCACCCTGTGGGATGGGTAGGGAAATCAACTCATGCCCCGAGGGCCAAGTTGAGTCACCTTTTTTTATATGATCCCACCCTGGAAAGCTCTGCTGCCCAAGCTTTTCTGACACAGGAATTCCAGCACTTCCCTGCTTGGTAGGCAGTGCCACCTGATGAATCCCTGAGATAAAACTGAAATCCTCAGACTGCAGTGGGAGAGCTGAGGGCCACCAGGCTGAGATCCATCCACTCTCCCACTCCCACACTAATGGGAAAAGAAGGAACTAGCAAATCCAGTTTTTAGCAAAAAAAATCCTCAATAAAAACGGTCTGTGGGGAAAGTAAAGATCACAACCAAAATATCCTGACAGCGATGCAGCACTTTGAGCCTGGTTTCCAACCTCCTGGGAGCAAAAGGAGCATTACACAGCAAAGGGTTTCCACAGAGCCTTCCTCGTCCACGTTATTCCGACAGGGAAAGGGGCAGCAGCACCGCCTTGTGCCTGCAGGGAGGAATTTCACTATGGAACGTGCTGGCACTTGCAGTGGGCAGGAAAATACATCCCTGTGTCTTCCAGGGACTGGAAAAAATCATCTGACAAACTGAGCAAGTGCTGCAGGAATATTTAATGTGCTTTTGAAAGCAATTTAGTCGGGGCAATAAAGCCACCAAAGTGTCATTTCTGCAGCAAATGTGATCGAGGTGCAGGTGCCAAAGCACAGCCAGGGTGTTGTTCCCACTTTTTTATCCATGGGAAAGGGACAGTCATCATCACTGAGGATCCCAGCAAAAGAGCCAGGAATTACAGAATGGTTTGGGTGGGAAAAGACCATGGAGTCCCAACTCCCTTTCACTATCTCAGGTTGCTCCAAGCCCTGTCCAGCCTGGCCTTGGACACTTCCAGGGATCCAGGGACAGCCACAGCTTCTCTGGACACCCTGTGCCAGGCCTTCCCCACCAGTGCATGAATTTCTTCCTAATATTTAATCTAATCTAAACCTGCCCTCACTGGGTGCTCAGCTAGGGGAAAA